>JAKWJD010001763.1:26774421-26974421 GCA_027705065.1 Solanum peruvianum
TCCAGACTTTGGTAGGTCCTCTCGAGTTCGAGTATGTTACACCTTACTATTCTATCTTAGTACATTTGATATAGCTAGTGACTACAGACCCTAGTGTTTCCTTTCATGTATTTCTTCAAGCTTTTGTAATAAGGCCAATTGTCAAACTATTAATATTATTATTACGATCATTTATTTTAAATGTTTAATCTTTAATAGATGGTTGTTTAGCTTGAGCTATTAGGATATCACTCTTATGCAGTACTATATGAAGTCTATTTATACTTAGATAAGAATTAAAATGTTTTAAATTTTCTGCAAATTTAGGTGTATAATTTTGATGAAACTTAAGAAGAGGATATTCTAGACCTCTTAGAGGTTAACGTTGCCGGTCTCGGTTCGGATTCTAGAATCCGTGTCGTGCCATGGTAGAACATAAAGATCCTATGTAGGCACATGGTTAAGGAATATGAAGGGTGTGCTTTGTATTCTAGTCTCATACTTAACTAGAACTACTTCCCCTTAACATACTCACTCGGTGCTAGCCTTAGTTCACATAGATCAATTTACATTAATGTTCATACAAAAGGGTCCCTTATCATGTTCATGACCTAATTACACTTACCCTACAAAAGCAAGGTCCATTAGGGCTATCTCTCTATGGCGACAAGAAACTCATCGCGACTGTCCTAATGTATAATATATTGTTGTTCAAGCCAATTAACCTTAAGTCCATCACTCATTAAATGAAGGATACCATTACGGCTAACTACTTCACGATTCATAACCTTACCACTTTGTAAAAGGTTCCTTATAAATTACCTTTTTACCATCATTGAAGGTCTCACCTATATTTATTTATTCAAGACAAAGACCCTTTAGGTTCCTAAGTCAAGACATCACATATTCACATAAACCTCATGTAAGGTACACAAGTCTACCTAAACAAGACACAACATACTTCCATTAGCAAATATAGACCATCTTTCTTAAGATATTTACAAATTACCTTAATATTATAAACTTAACCATTTTAGACTCATCTAACAAAATTAGGAACAACCATGTATCAACTCTAAGACTACACAATTATCACATCGTCAAAGAATAGTATAATTACCTACATAGTATCAATAGGCTAGAACATACTTTCACATATAGGTATATATGATCATATATCATCAATAAACTACACAAATATGCAGATAAGTTCAAGTAGTGCCGACAAGGTTATGATCATGAATGTACTAGAGTAACGCCAACAAGGCCACATCAATTCACTTGAGATGGATTCACCTTATCCGGGGATCACCCCTTTTCGGTGTGGGACAGACACTAGATTCCATGAGTAACGCACATTGTCTATATTCATTTTAAACGGTGAATAAAATCTTCTCAGTGCGGGGAAGGTACTGGATTTCATATTAGCTTGCATGATCTTATTCTCTATTATGTTTCTATGAAAGTGAGAATGAATGATGATGATGGAACGTAATGTTAAAAATGAGATATGAAAAAGAGATTAAGAATGTCAAGTAAAAATATCACACTCATGATGTTACAACAAATAATGGACAAAGCCAAATAAGATTTGCTTATCATGACTTCTTATATGATTCAAATAAAGGGAATTATAAATATAAAGTTATCTAAATACCCCATAACTTCACTTACATGAAAGTTATGAAATAAATTGCATGATCAATAGAGAATGGCTTATGAAATGTAATGAATATATACTGTAAATAATGACTCACTATAAGGTAAGGAAATCATTTCCTATTCCTTGGATTACATATATTTATTCATTGTGGGAATGGGACTACAAATAATCATTGCACTTGTAACTAAAACACAGGAGTAAAGGAATTATTGAACTGCACAACAAGAAAAAGAAACAGACTGGAAAATTATTTGGAGTGTCAAAAATGGAGCTCTCGGGTTAGGGGGATTTAATTTTCAAATCTTCACTCGAGTTGTTCTAAAATTATGTTGAATAATGTCTTGTAATCATATATAAAATTAGTTGTATGCTTTGAATGAATAAAAATATGTCATATTCATACCACAATTCACAACTAACGAATTAGAGAACTCTAATGACTAGACTTTCCAGAATGGCATGTTTCATAGGAAGATCATTCATTGATCATGCATAGCATTATGTGTATGTGTACATACACCCATACTAAATACAAGTGGTCTACTAACCCCCTACTATTTATTATTTTTATTAGTGCAGGCCAAAGGGTAGATTGACGAAGCTTTTAGCGGTGTGGACTTCCACGTTTCTCTAAACTATTTTTTATGTCCACTTGATATAAAAGACGCTACAATTTTAGTATAGAATCAGATCTACACATATCAAGTTGATGTTTTCCGTAGCGTTTCTTTCACTTTAAGTTCGAAGCTTCATAATAAGGCCATGTTTGGAAAACTATATATGATATATTCATCTTCAGTTTCGAATTGATTCTTTATTATAGATGGTTGTTCTTTATGTTGAAATTAGTACATGACGTAATTATGTAATGACTATATGAAGTCTAAGTAAACTTCATACACATAAAAAGTTCTGAATTTTCTTCAAATTTAACTAGATGAATGTGATGAATGCAAGATGATGTTTGTATTTGTCCTCTGAGAGTCAACGACGCTGGTGGCGATTCGGATTCCACAATCCTGGTCGTTACATTTATATGGTATATATAGGAAGTGTGTCATGTTTTGTGAAGTTTTTAGGTCAAACGCTCAAGAGCGTCCATGACGTTTGAATGATGTTCCTTGAAATGACCTTGTCTGTTGAATCATGTTTCATCGAGATTTATGTGTTCATTTTTTAAGAAACTCATGTGGTAGGTCATAAAATTATGTTCATATATTTTTGGTTTTGAAATGTTTGGGTAAGATTACATGTAGGATCCGCAAGGGCTCCTAAATTGGGACCGCAACCTAGAGCTCAATACTGCCAGGCTGTGTCCAATCGTCGACCCAAACAATGATCAGTCGAGCAGACAACGGCCCGTTGATGGATCTCATCGATGGATCCAACATACCTGCATGTGAGGAGTTTCAAGTGAAACCCATGAGACCCTATCAATGGGGAGTTGGTGAGACCACGGACCTTCGATGTTCTCGTCGATGGTGTCATGTGTTTTCATCAAGCTTTTAGTTAAGTTGAGGGGTGAAGTTGTAAATCCACCAACGCCCCTATAAGTCTTCGGATAGTTATTTTGAGTGTTTATGGTCATTATAAGAGTACATAAGTAATTAAAATATAAATTAAACCCTAACACTAAGCTCAAAACATATTCTCTCCAAGTGTTATTCTGAAAACCTAAATGAGAGTTCAAAGTGAAGATGAAGCTTGAAGGTGGATTTTCAATGAAGTTTATTCTTAAATTAGAATGGTGAACTTCAAATAAGGTATGGTAGTTCTTCATCAAAGGCTTTCTATAACCTTAGAGACAATTTCAAAGCATTAAAAAGGATGAAAAAGTACAATTTCTACTCTATGTAACAACCCTGAATATGGCTACACTATGTAATGCTTCATGTGTCTAGAATGCCTACGATTTGACCGGTTCACACTGATTGATGCGCGTAGAACCAGACCGCTGAACCGTTGCAACAGCCAAGCCAACCAACTTGGTGAGTGAATTGAGCTAGTATATGTAGGGTCCATCCTTGTAGGCACTCGAATGTGAAGATCTACCCGGATGAGTCTTAATTGAACATAAAAATGGGTATCTTAATTTATGAAGGTCTAGGGGTAAAATATTCTGTTACCAGGCAAAGGGTAGTATTGTAATGGCCCTAAATATTTAATTAATTATTGACATGGTTGAGGGGTAATTTCGGCAGAAAGAGCCGAAATTGGGCCTTAAAGTGAAATCTTGCTCTACCTAGGTTCGAACCTAGGTCGTAGCAATAGTTTAATTTAATTATTTTATTTGGTTAATAAATTTAATTAATTAATATTTAATTGATGATTTAAGAAAAAGGAAAAACTAGATTTTTAATTATCAATTGAAATAATTAATTCTAATTTGACTAAGGCTCTCCCTAATCTCCCAATCAAGCTCAACTCTCTGTGAAACAAGAGAACGAACAGAACCAAAAAGTAAAACGTAAAGTATATCCAGAACCTAAACGCTCAAAAAATCTTAAAAATGAAAAGTAAAAACCAATTTCTGGACGGTTTTGTTTGTGGTTTCGGTGGTGAGGCGTTGTCTTAGTTGGGAGCTAGGCATCACGTGTTAAATTACTTTTGAACAACTTCAGGTATGGGTTTCTTGGCTCGTGGTCCCTTTCCAAAGAGACCCTTAGGGATCAAATGAAGCTACTCGAAAACTAGAGTTGTTCCCTGTTGCATGTCCCTATCACTAGCTCCCTCTAATCTTAGGTTGGGTATGCTTGCAAGTAGAATTTAGGGATAATGTGTTTGTCGTGATGATCTCGTTTCAAGTATGTTGTCATTATTATATGTTTATGTTTTGTGTCATTTTGCAATATGAATGTAGATACGTATGTATGTGTGCAACATTGTGACCATGACATTGAATCTTTGTTTGAGCATTTTAATAGCATAAATATCACTCGTGTTTTATGTGCAATAAGATGTTCTTAAAATCGTGATGTTCACATAGTTTAAATACTATAAATTCTAGTTAAAACAAAAGACCAAATCATATCCCTAACTTGTCTTAAGAAACCTACGAACGACTAAGAAAGAGGTGCTCAAATGACCCGTAAAATGCTGCATAAAAACGTGTAACAATGTTCCAGAATCTAGAAATCCGCTGAATATATCTTCAAGAAATTTATGGCATCGAAGAAATAAAAAAAATAGGTGAGGCCTGCAGGATTGAACCGAAGACCTTACTAAAGCATACCTTAATAAATTAATTAAAAGGGGTGTGCTAAGTGGGGCTCGAACTGGTGGTGGGGTTCTAGAGAAACTTAGCATCAAAATAAATTAAAGATATGTTGCTGTGGGGTTTCTATCCCACGACGCGGAACATCCCCCAAACATAAATTTAAAATAAAGTGAGGAACAAGGGATTCGAACCCGTGTTCCCTTAGCTAGACTCTTCTACTTGAAATGTAAATAAATAAATGAGAAGAGTGGGATTGGAACCCAGGTCGTTTTGGTAGGTATCAAATTAGAAGTGGAAAATATATTTTTAAAAAAAGGGCCTATGGGGAATCGATCCCACAATACCTTGACCAGTATCAAATATGAGAAACTAAGGAGGGGAAAATTTATTAAGGGAAAATTATGTGGTCGTGGGGAATTGATCCCACACCCCTCGACAACATCTGAAATAAAATGTGAAAAAAAATATATACATGACAATGGGGGTCGAACCTGGATCCCCATGTCGAGTGACACAATGGTCAAAATTTAGGAATGTCTAAGTGTTGTTCAAGGGATTCGAAACCCGATTCCCTTGTCCAAATTCCGTATTCACACATTAGTCTTACATGATTATATGCTTAATGGAAGTTGCCTATAAAAATCAAATTGAGACTTTGCAATACTTACAAGATGCATAAGTCTTGTATCACATATTCTTGAGCAATATGAATCACTTAAATGAATTATGAATGAAGGCTCATGGCTTATGTGTGTGGACTCATATGTCCAACATGCATTATAAAGTGAACCTAAGATATTATGTGAGGAATGATTATACTCCAAAAGGGTTAAGTAAGAGTGTGAAACACACTAAAAGGCCAATTACATTGGCATTGATAAAGTGAACATTCACATAAGAAAAGGGGGTGAGTAATTATGAAGGGCAAATGTGCTAAGACTAATGGATGTGGTGACAACATTATAACTGGCCAATGCGAAATATGAGAACAATCCCAAATGAGACAAAGTAAATGTTACCAAGCCGTACTCGCCTATAAGAGTTTAATGTTATGACGAGACCAGTCTCTTTTAATAGTCTAATAAAAGTATTAGAAGTTAATGCTTACTTAATCCTTATCATGAGATGAGAAATCATCTAATGAGTTATTATGCCCTCATGCTAGAATGCAACTTCTATGATATATGAGATTAATTTAATGGAACTTTATATTGAGCATCGATAGGCTAGATATGAGTTGCGATTCCTTCTTACGGAAAGGCAGAGGTTCACGTAATTCTCATGAGCTGAGATTGTCCGTCCATATGTGTAGGGTCTCTTTATATCTTGTAGTCTTTGAACCTATACTTCCAATATATGGTTCTAGCAGGGTTTGACTCCATCTATACGCCAGAATGTTTTGGTTCACTTTGGCCGGTGATTCTACCTCTTTTTCGGTGCAGAGTTAATCATTGGATTTCATGATTCTTACATGATCTAGGTAGGTTAAAGTTAAAGTAGCCAAATAAAGAACGAGGCCAACCTCATATAATGCACATAATGAAATGCACAATACCAAAGATGTTAAGATAGGATGATCAAGAGGTGAGTTAGACTTAAGTAATGACAGTAGGTCATTCTTTGTCATTGCACAACGAACTCCATGAAAGTCTTAAACTACATTCTAGGTGTGGTTGATGCTTACACTAGATTACAAATGAATGAAAATGAAGTACGTATCAATGAATTAAGCAGACTTTGTTGTTGCTAAAGAATCCTCCCTAGTTGAGGTCCCATATGTTGAGCCCTCATTTCAGGAAGTCCTAATGTCAAGTAAAAAATTCCAAGGTCTCATAGTATTTGAAGGAATGATATTAACTATGTAATATGATATGTCCACATGTTATGTGCTGTTTCAAATATGATATGTATGATAATTCAGGTTACTCTTATAACATGACTTTCTTAATCCGATTTAGGCATGTCAAATAAGTTAACTTTCCATAATTCATATCGTTAGGAGTGAGCGCTTCTTAATCATGCATGTCCTTGGTGTTTGCTTGCAAATACCCATACTTAGTACAAGTGTTTACTAATCCCATACAACTTTCTACTTTTAGGTCCAGGTGTAGATTGATGCTAGAACATTCGAATTGACGCTAAAGTTATCCGGACGTTGAGCTTTTATCCGGATTTGGTAGGCCCTCATGCTTTCGAGGATGATTATTATTTTATTCTAGAATTCGATGTAGACATTAGCTATTGGAGTATGTTGCGTTAGTGTTTCTTTCCCAATTATTTACATATGTTGTATAGGTGCCATTTTCGCAATTCTATATGTTATACGGATATTGACTATGTCTTTCTTTTGATTATCTTGATAATAGATGGTTTTTGTGAGTGCTCACAAGTTATTGTAGATTGTTTTGTGAGAGTTCAAAGTCTGTCACTATGAAGTATAAGTAAATCAAATAATCAAATTTTCCACTAAAATTAACTTAGATGATGTAAAGATGACGTATACAAGCTTATCCGTGACTTTTGAGAGGTCAACAACGCCGGTTTCGGCTAGGGTCTAGACTCGGTCGTGACAAAGTTGGTATCAGAGCATTAGGTTAAATTTTGAAGATAATAAGTTCACATCAATCACATCGAGTAGTTTCGAAGTCATGGTAGTGAAGTGCATCACTATCTTAAATTACAGACTGCATGATGTATAGGAAAGATTCCCTTCTTCTGATCTTATTGGGCCTTCTCTACTGACTGATTTCTTGGTGTTATGAACGTATCTGACATCAATTCTTATCTTTTAAAGAATATGAACACAAGAAAGAAAGTTGGTCGGGGAAGAGGAGAAGCAACTGCTTGGAATAACCAAGTTCCACTCGAGGCTCCAACTATAGGAGTTGCCAAGCCGGTTAACCCAGCTAGGTTGATTGATGTTGAGGTGCGGACCGCCTTTGCTCAGATGGATCAAGCCTTAACAATGCAGGCCAAGGCTATGATGGCCAAGACCAACATATAGGATGTTCAGTAGGAGAATCCGTTAGCACATAACATGGTAGATAGACTATGGGACTTCATGAGGATAAATACTCCGATTTACATAGGGTCTAAGACTTTATAGGATCTTCAAGAGTTTATTGATGAGGTGCATATGATTTTAGTGGCTATGGTGGCCACAAATATTGAAAATGTTGAGATTCCTTCCTACCAGCTCAAGGATGTTGCATAGTCTTGTTGCAAGATTTGGAAGGATAGTCAAGCTTTGTGCGGAGGTCTGGTCACATGAGAGCTTTTTATGAAAGACTTCCTGGATAGATTATTCCTTAGGGACATAAAGGAGGCTAAGGTTGAGGATTTTATTAACCTTAAATAGGGATCGATGATAGTCAGGAGTATTCCTTTAGTTTGTTAAGTTTTTCAGGTATTCCACATTCCCTGTATCTAACGGTAGGGATGAGATGAGTAGGTTCCTCAGAGGAATCTCAGGAGATCTGGATGAGAAGTGTTGGGTTGCGATGCTCCACGATATCATGTATTTCTCCAGGTTGATGGTACATGTTAGAAGGTAGAGGACAACATGAGGAAGATGGGGGTCGGTGAAGTAAGAAGGCCTAAACCCTCTGATCAGGCAGGTCCTAGTAATAGTAGAGGCAAGAACAACTTTGGCGTCAGTGAGTAGCCTAGATATAAAAAAGGGCATAGGAGTTGAGGGAACTCTAACTCTCAAAGGAGTTCAGCACCTAGAAGAGGCAGACTTGAGCCCATAAAGCGAAATGGACGTTATACACAGTGTCCCAGAAAGGAATGTGCCAGTGTGGCCTACTCACAGTTGAGAGTGCAAATAGGGCACTAATGTCTACTTCGGTGGCAGGAAGAGCGGGCATATGGTAAAAGACTGCACACAGAACAATGGTAAGTGTGGAGGTAATGCTTAGCCTAGGCCTAATCCACAGTGTACAGCAGCAGCCGAGCCTTTTAAGAGGAACAAATTCTGCACTCTAAAGGGCACGGAGGAGCAGGAGAAGTTCGCTGATGTGGTCACAGGTATGCTGCAAGCATTCTCAATTTCTGCTTAATCCTTACTTGATCCAGGATATATGATTTCCTTTGTAAATCCTTTACTTGCTTTCATTTTTGATATATTGCCTTAACTTTTGCGTGATCCTATAGTGGTTAGTACACCTTAAGGAGAAAATGTAAGCGTTAATAAAGTGTTGAAGGAATGCCCAATAGTTGTATGTGGTAAGACTATGTGTGCATACTTTGTTGAGTTACAGATGAAGGATTTTTACATTATTTTTTGCATGGAATGGCTTCATAGTTGCTATGCTTGTGTGGATTGCCATGTAAGGGTTTTGAGATTTCGTTTCCCTAATAAAGTAGAGCTAGTGTGGGAGGGGTATAACTTGAGTCATCCTAAACCCTTGATTTAAAACCTTAAAGCCAACAAAATGATGTCCAAGAGATTACTATATCATCTTGTGAGTGTTAATGTTCTAGATCATGACATTCATTCAATAGACTTTGTGCCTGTAGTGAATGAGTTCCCATAACTGTTCCCTGATGATTTGTCTGGAGTTCCTCCAGCTAGAGAGATTAAATTTTGTATCGACTTAGAACCCAACACAAACAAATTTTGATTCGTCATTACAGAATGGCTCCAGCTGATATCAATGAGTTGAAGTTGCAGTAAAAAAGATATCACTGATAAGGGTTTAATTCAGCCAAGCATATCCCCTTGGGGCGCTCCAGTTTTGTTTGTAAAAGAGAAATATGGAACCCTTACATTGTGTATCAATTATCGGCAACTCAACAAAATCACTCTCAAGAATAAGTATCCACACCCCAAGAATAGATGACTTGTTTGATAAGCTTCAACGGTCTAGTTTCTTATCGAAGATTTATCTTCGTTC
Source organism: Solanum peruvianum (assembly GCA_027705065.1). Taxonomy (NCBI): domain Eukaryota; kingdom Viridiplantae; phylum Streptophyta; class Magnoliopsida; order Solanales; family Solanaceae; genus Solanum; species Solanum peruvianum. Next base: position 26,784,179 of record JAKWJD010001763.1, read on the forward strand.
AAGGTACCATCAGCTTAGGTTTAGGGATTATGATATCCCAAAGACAGCCTTTCGTACCTGTTAATGTCTGTATGAGTTCCTAGTCATGTCATTTGGTCTCACTAATGCACCAGTTGCATTTATGGATCTCATGAATAGGGTCTTTCGTAAATACACTGACTCTTTCGTCATAGTATTTATTGATGACATTTTCATCTACTCTATGACCAAGGAAGAGCATGAGCTCTAAGATGGCATGGCATTCCTTTGTCTATCATTTCAGATAGAGGAGCTCAGTTCACTTCATATTTTTGTAGATACTTTAATAAGAACATAGGCACACAGGTAAAGCTCATACTGATGGGCACGCAGAGCACACTATTCTGACATTGGAGGAAATGTTTAGAGAATGTCTGATTGACTTAAGAGGTAGTTGGGACGACGATGTTCCTTTGATAGAGTTCTCATATAATAACAGTTATCACTCCAGTATTTGAATGTCCATGTCTGAGGCACTGTATGGTAGAATGTGTAGGTCTCCAGATGGGTGGTTTGAGGTTGGAGAGTCTTCTAGTCCAGAGATCATTAATGAGTCCTTAGAGAAGGTCATGGTGATTAGGGACAGGTTGGCTATTCCTTACAGTCGGCAGAAGTATTATGCAGACAATAGAAAACGACCCTTAGAGTTTGATGTTGGTGACCAGGTCTATTTTAAGGTATCACCTATGAAAGGGGTTATGAGGTTTTGGAGGAAGGGGAACTTGAGTTATGGTATGTTTGGCCATATGATATCCTACAGCGTGTGGTTGAGGTAGCTATGAGTTTGTTTTGCCTCCGTAGCTAGCTTCTGTTCATCCAGTCTTTCATGTCACTATGTTAAAGAAGTGCCTTGGTAATCCAGCATCGATTCTGGCTGTAGAATGTTTGGGAGTTGATGAAGACTTGTCCTGTGAGGAGGTTCCTGTTGAGATTTTAGACCGGAAGATAAAGAGGCAGAGAAACAAGGAGATTTCCACAGTGAATATATTGTGGAGGAACCATCTTGGTTAGGGTACTACGTGAGAGGCCGTGGCCGATATGAGAACCCGCTACCCTCGTCTCTTCAGCTGTTGATGTTAGATGTTCTACTTGTAAGTCTAAGTTTCCTTAACTCCTACCTATGTTATAATATAATTGGCGTTGTTCTAGATTAAAAAAAGTGTCATTCAGGGACAAATGTTCCTAAGGGGGGGGGGATAATATAAGAACCCTAAAAATTGCTATGCTAAGTAATGCTTAATGTGTCTAGAATGCCTACGATTAGACTGGATTCACACGGATTGATGCACGTAGAACTAGACCTCTTAAACCTTGCAACAGCCAAGCCAACAAACTTGGTTAGTTGGTTTATCTAGGAAAGGTTATGTCCATCCATGTAGGGCACCCAAATAAGGTCACCCAGATGAGTCTTAACAAGACTTTAAAAAATGGTAATCTTATGTTTGGAGGGTCTAGGGGTAAAATGGTCTTTTGCAAGGATAAGGGTAGTATTTTAATTATCATAAATATTTAATTAATTAATTAATCAACATGGTGGAGGGGTAATTTGGGTAGAAAGGGACGAAATTGGCCCTTCGAGTGAAATCTTGCTCAACCTAGGTACGAACCTAGGTGGGAGTAATGATTTAATTAGATTATTTTATTCGGTGAATTAAATTAATTAATTAATATTTAATTTTTGATTTAACGAAAAGGAAAAAACAGATTTTTAACTATTAATTAAAACAATGAATCCTAATTCGACTAAGTCTGTCCCTAATCTCCTAATCCTAAGCTAACTTACCCATACCTTTGTCCCCACCTCTCTCACACATTCACTCTAAACACTCAATAAAACAGGAGAACGAAGAGAACCAAAAAGGAAAACATAAAGTTCATCCAGAACTTGAACGCTCAATAAAGCTTAAAAACGAAAAATCAAAACCAATTTCTCGACAGATTTTGCTTGTAGTTTCGATGGTGAGGCCTTGGCTTAGTGAGAAGATAGGCAGCACGTTGAATCACTTTTAAACAACTTTAGGTATGGGTTTCTTCCCTCTTGTTCCCTTTTGTAAGAGAACCTTAAAGCTCATATGAAGATACTCGATAAATAGGGTTGTACTCCGTTGCATGTCCCTTTCACTATCTCCCTACGATGTTAGGTTGGGTATTCTTGCTGGTAGAATTTAGAGATACTGTGTTTGTGGTGATGATCTCATTTCGAGTATATGTTCATGATATGTGTTTATGTTTTGTGTCTTTCGTAAATATGAATGTAGAAACATATGTATGTGTGCAAGATTGTGAGCATGACTTCGAGTCTTTGTTTGAGCGTGTAAATAGGATAGAGATCACTCAAGTTTTTTGCGCAATTAGATGTTCTTAAAATCATTATGTTAACATGGTTGAAATGCTATAAATTCTAGTTAAAACAAATGACCAAATCATACCTCTAACTTGTCTTAAGAACCCTAATGAATGACTATGAAAGAGGTGATGAAATGACCCGTAAAATGTTGCATAAAAACGTGTAACAAAGTTCCAGAATCTGGAAATCTGCTTTATATGGTTTCTTGAAATTTTGGGCATCTAAACATTAAAATAATTAGGTAAGGTCTGCAGGGATAGAAACCAAGACCTCACGAAATCATACCTTAATAAATTAATTTAAAGGGGTGTTCTAAGTGGGGCTCGAACCGGGGGTGGGGTTCAAGGTAATCACGGCAGCAAATGGAAGAAAATTTATGTTGTTGTGGGGTTTTGATCCCATGACATGGTAGATCCCCCAAATATATAATTAAAAAGAAGTGAGGCTCACGGGATTCACACAAATTTTTCCTTAGCCGCACTCTTCTACTTAACATAAATAAATAAATGAGAAGAGTGGGATTCGAACCCACATTTTTTAGGTATGTAGTGAAGGAGAAGAGGAAAATATAAAAAAGGGGGGGATATGGGAAATCAATCCCACAACCTCTCGACCTGTAGTGAAAATGAGAAGCCAAGGAGGGGAAATGTATTAAGGGAAAAGTATGGGGTCGTGGGAAATTGATCCCACGCCCCTAGAAACTGCCAAAATGTAATGTGAAAAGAAAAAAATTATTAACGTGAGAAATGGGGGTCGAACCTGGATACCATGATGAGTCACACGATGGTTAAAATTTAGGAATGACAAAGTGTTGTTCAAGGGATTCGAAACCGGGTTCCCTTATCAAAATTCTGTAATGCAGATAAGTCTTACGTGATTAAATATTTTATGAAAGTTGCATATAGGAATAAAATTGAGACTTTGGCATACTTAGAAGATGTGTAAGTCTTGTATCACATAATCTTGAGCAATATGAATTACTTAAATTAATTATGAATGAATCCTCATGGCTTGTGTGTGTGGACTCATAAGTCCAGTATACGTTATAAAGTGAACCTAAGATGTTATGTGAGGAATGATTACACCCCAAAAGGGTTAATTAAAAGTTGAAACGCAATAAAAGTCCAATTACATTGGCATGAAATATAATGAACATTCACGTAAAAAAATGGGGTGAGTAATTATGAAGGGAAAATTTTCTAGAGTAACGGATGTGGTGAAAACATTATAAGAGGCAAATGTGAAACATGAGAACAATCTCATATGAGCCTAAGTAAATGTTACCAAAACATACTAACCTATAAGAGTGTGATGTTAATGAACAGACCAGTCTCTATGAACAATCTAATAAAAGTATTAAAAGTTAATGCATACTTAACACTAATGATGAGATGAGAAATAATCTAATGAGATATGATGCCCTTATTCTAGAAGCCAGCTTCCATGATTTATGAGATGAATGTAATGGAACTTTATACTGAGCACTGATAGGTTAGCTATGATTTGCAATTCTTTATGTAAGGAAGGCAGATGTTCGTGTAATTCTCATGAGATTAGATTATCCGTCCACACAGGTATGGGTCTCCTTATATCTGCTAGTCTTTGAACCTATACTTCCTATATAGAGTTCTAACGGGGTTCTAATCCCTATATATGCCAGCATGTGTTGGTTCACTGGGTCTCCTTATATATCCGGTTATTCCACCACTTTTTAATGTGGGGTTAAGCACTGGATGTCATGATTCTCACATGATCTATGTCTATTAAGATTAAAGTTCCCAAACAAATAATAAAGTGAGCCTTAGATAATGCACATAATGAAATGAACGATACCAAAAGTGTTAGGAAAGGATGATCAAGAGGTGAGATAGACTTAAGTAATGACACTAGGTCATTCATTGTTATTGCATAGCGAACCCGAAGAATGTACTAAACTACATCCTGGGTATGGATGGTGTTAACACTAGCTTAGGAATGAATGAAAATTAAGTACATATGAATGAATGAAGCAAACTATGTATTTTCTAAAGAAGGATCCCTAGTTGAGGTCCCATATGTTGAGCCCACATTTTGGAAAGTCCTAGTGTCAAGTCCATGATTCCAAGGTATCATGGCATATGAAGGAATGATATGATCTATGTGATATGATATGTGTAATATAATATATGGTGTTTGCAAAATGATATATATGATGATCCATGTTACTCTCATAGCATGACTTTCCTAATACGATTTTGGCAAATCCACTTACTTGACTTTCAATAATTCATATCTTTAGGAGAGAGCTTTTCTTATTTATGCATGTAATTGGTGTGTGCTTGTGTATACCCATACTTAGTATAGTCTGTACAGATCCCATACAACTCTCTAATTTTTGGTGCAGGTGCAGTTGGATGCTAGAACTTCCGAATCGATGCTGAAGTTATCCAGACGTGGATCTTGTATCCGGATGTGGTAGTCCCCTCATGCTTTCAAGGATGCTTACTATTTTATTCTAGCATTAGACGTAGATATTAGCTAGTCTAGTATCTTCCACTAGTGTTCCTTTCCTAGTTATTTTCAAATATTATATTTGTGCCATATTGTCAACTCTATATTTTATATAGATATTTTTTATGTCTTTCATTTGATTATCTTTATAATAGATGGTTATTGTAAATGCTCATGAGTTTTTGTAGATTCTGTTGTGCAAGTTCAAAGTCTCTCACTATGAAGTCTATGTAAGCAAAAATCTCAAATTTTCCCCTAAAATTAACATAGATGATGTAACGATGACGTTTGTAGGATTTTCTTGACCTCTCAGAGGTCAACAACACCGGTTTCATCTAGAATCTAGACTCTGTTCGTGGCACTCTATGACTTGGGTTCTTGCATAAAAGGTTTTCAAACGTTAACATATGATTTATTGATGTATAATTGAAGTTTTCTAATAAAATTCTCTATGAACCATTGATCTTCTTAAATCTCTTGATTTCACTAAAATATGGTTGAATTGATTATGCTTTGAGATTTAGGAATTCACGTGTAGATTGTTATGGGCTTTTGGTTCAAGTATAGATTATGTATGTACGATGTATAGAATTTATATGAAATTAAGGCTTGTAGATTCTAATGTAGCTCTCTATGGGATTTCTAATGATGAAATGATTGTATTTAAATTAAATCTAATGGGTATTAGATTGGTAAATATATATTGAATTTACTTAGATTCATAGAGTATTATGATTTATGTATTAAATTGATGTTCATGGACATTGGTAAAGGCCTTATGGTATTGAATTGGATGTTTTAGATTTAGATTGAAGTGGTAAGATGAATTGGGTGGTACGCTTCCCTAACTCTATTATAATTATGTATAGCTATTGTAATTTAGCTCTTGGATTATGTGTGACTTGTATGGTCCGGATGTTTCCTTGTTGGTGTTACTTTAAGTTTATTGATGATCATAGCCTTGTTGGCACTACTTGAAGTATTATGTTTATTTGAGTAGTTGATTATGTGAAGTATAATCATTTCTACCTATATGTTAAGTAATGTGGAAGTATATATTCTTATATTGATGTTATTTAGGTAATCATGATATTCTATGACTATGTGTTAAGTGTGTAGTCTTAGAGTTGATATCTAGTTGTTCCTTACATGGCTAGATGAGTCTAGAATGGTTATGTTGATGATATTAAGGTAATAGATAGGTTGACATAATGATGTTAAGGGTCATTCCTAAGTATTTAAAGAATGTATGGTATAGGTGCTAACGTGAAGTATGTTGTGTGTTGTCTAGTTTGACTTAAGTGCCTTACTTTATGCTTGTATGAATATGAATATGCGATGTCTTGAATTAGGAACTAAAGAGTCTTAGTCTTGAATGTATGAATGTTATGTAAGACCTTGATTAATGACAATAAAATCATTTATGTGAAACATTTAACATAGAGGTAAAGTTATGAAACTTGAAGTTGAAAGCCATAATGGTATCTTTCATGTAATGAATGATGACTTAAGGTTGATTGGAACGAACATCATCATATCATACCTTAAGAAATTCATGATGAGCTTCTTGTCTCCATAGTGAGATCGCCCTAGTGGACCTTGCTTTTGTACAGTAAATCTAATTGGGTCATGAACATGATATAGGACCCCTTTTGTATAAACATTAGTGTGATTTAATCTATAAGAACAAAGGCTAGCACCGAGTAAGTATGGTAATGAAAGTAGTTCTAGTTAAAGGATGATACTAGATTACAAAGCACGCTCTTCATATTCCTTAACCATGTGCCTACATGGGATGTGTGTATGTTCTACCATTTGCAAGTAGAACACCCTCCATAGATTAGGTTACAACTCCACATTCCATGCTTTTCTACCATGGTCTATGTCGGTTATTTTCTATTTTGATCATATGGATAATTACTAGCATTAGAGAAGTTCTATGAAGTTTAGGTTGTGGTATGAGACGCTATCTAGACATTGTACAATAAGGTTTGAAGTTGTTAGTTGGAGTCTCTAGGTGTTCTTTAATACCATTACTTGAAAAACCTTATCTAATGAATGTCTCATAAATGAACTAAGGAATATAATGACTTTAGTTAAGGAAATAATGTTCAATGAATAATTGCTTATCTCGAGTAGTTAAGGGTTATCTAGATTAGGTATGAAGGGGGAAAAGGAATGATCACTTCATCTCTTACTTAGATAGTCTTTGTAATGAATCTAATTAAGGAAATTGATTGGTTATGTGGACATGATCCTAACCTAGGTAATTCTTTTGGATTACTTAGGTAATCTTGAAGAAGTCAATCATAAACATTCTCTTCTTGAGTTACTTTAGTAGGTCTTTACATAACCTTGGAAAGTATAATGTCACATTCGATGTATGTTATTGCATTAAGTGAGAATGATTCTATCGTAGGTAGTCTATTGGATCCGTTGTGTGTGCGACAGGGATTGTATGGGTTGCCTCTCAACACTAACCCAACTGAACATTATAATCACCTTTGGTAGGAGCATCTCATGTTCATATGTTTGATGTATTTTAAGTGTCTTTGTGTCTCATTATAAGTAGTGTTAAGGATTTTTCAGGCATGCTTTGAAAGGGTGTATGGGCGGTCTCTTTTTATGTGACTTAATTTAGTCTTACGATAGCTTTTAGCAGGATGATTATATTCTAGGAGATGTGAAATGAGAAGTTTAAGCACTTCATTGTAACAATGAAGGGTTGTCACTGTATAGTGAAGTGGTTCACTAGAAAGTAAGCCTTAAATTGTGATTACTTACTTAAATGATTTCTTATGTATTTCTAAAGTGATAAATGTGGTTCTTATGATTATAGTATGATGTTTTAATCTAAATTAAAGAAAAGCGTGTTATTAACTAAATGTCCCTTTTTTCATGTTTTTGCATGGCTTCCTTACTTAGTAAATCTAATGTGCTGACCCCTTCTTTCCATTTTTTACTTAAGTGTAGGGAATGGGAAGTCTTGATGTGCCATGGAGGATGGATACGTTTCCAAGATTTCAAGATCATATGTTCATTAATGTCTTAAGACTTCAGTTTATGTCTTCTATGGGCATAGTCCCAAGTTTTGTATACTCTAAAGTTTAGATTGTTCAAGGGATTATTTTAAAGGTTTAATGTTTTAATGTAATTATTCCTCTTGTGTATTGTTTATGAAAAGAGTTCTTTCTATGTGCAGAAAATTTTAAATTCTTACTCATTTTAGTATGTTATTATGCAATGAATGATACGAAAGGCTTAGATGAGACTTATTGAAGTCTCATTTGCCGTGTGACGAACTCAAGGATACTCTAACTTCTAGTGTGTACATGTGGGATTTTAGAGTCAATGATTGGAAAAAGTATTAAGGCTTTAAGAGGGTGGATTCCTCAATATATTGTTAATAGCCATTATGTGATCATGCTAACCAATGTATATAGACTCACACATTATGCATTCATACAATGAAGTGAATGTTCATAGTGTCTAATGAAAGGTTGTTCTCATATTCACTTGTGTCTACTACTATGCATGTAAAGTGTATGTATGTGAAATATGTTTTGTATTTTCTTACTAGGATGACTTGATAAGTGTACTAGTATAAGGCAAGGACCTTGTTTATGCATTGCAGATGTGTACCTTGATAGGATAGTTCCTAGGTTTGGTTTCTTTGTTCATGAATATCAATGTATGTTCCTGTGTGGTATTAATGTGTTATGTGAAAGGTTTGCTAAAATATATGTATACACATACATGAATGATGGTCTAGTGAATAAAGGATCCTTGATAGGTGTGCTCAAGTATATCCTTAACAAGATAGTGCTAATACATATGTATGTTCATGTGAAAGGGTTTCTCTCATGAATTAGGTTGATAAACTCTTATCTATGACCTATGAGTATTTAGGGTACTACCCTTACCCTGGAAAAGACCCTTTTACCCCTAGATCCTTAAGACCTTAGATTACCCTTTTCAAGTCCTGTTAAGACTCATCCGGGTGAATCTTAATATTCGGGTTCCCTACTTGGAAGGACCCAACCTTGCCTAAAACAAATAACTGATAAAGTTGGTTGTCTTTTATTTTACATGGGTTCAGAGGCTTGTTTCCACGCGCATTAAGCCATTTGAACCCTGTCTAATCTAGACATTCTAGGTACATTTAGGCCTTACTTTGCATAGTTATTTTAAGTTTATTACAGGAGCAATTCTTACCAAATATTTATCCTTTTATCATCATTGAACAATAATAATCATGAATAAAAAATTCAAGTATATAAAACTAGATAAATTACCATAATCATAGATGAAGTCATGTATAAGCTACTACAGGGTCTTGCCAGAACTAGTACAAAACATTAACATACTTGAAGGTAGAAGGACATAGACCATTAACCAAATTCACTTGCATGGATCATAAATCATATTTCATAAATAGTAACAATATAGGGCAGTAGAAAAATATACACTTAACATAACGAAATAATGCTGAAATCCCTACAAGATCAAGATAAAAACATAGGCATTAAACTATCAATTCAATAGACAGTAGAGAAAATATGCAATTCTACTCATTCCCCAAAGCCTTGATCATCAATCATTTTTTAACAATAATACACATGTTGGGCAGTATCTAAATAGATCAGTACTCAAAAGGAATTATGCTTTAACTAACCTAAATCAATCAATAGACTAGAAGAACCTATATCAATTCGTAACAACCCTTCTTTAATTTGATCATACGAGATTTATCCTTACAATTAAATAATAATATCAACCTAAGTATGTAGCTACAAGCATTCTATTATGTTCAAATTCCAATTTTATACATCATATGATCAATGTTACAGTGAACCACATGGAGATCTAAGCAAGGCATGTTCAGATCTTCATACATTGATCTACATAGAAACTTCATCATCAATTTATCATCAACACACGAAAATAACATTATATATAATTAATTCAACGTAATAGAATAACAATTCCCAATAACAAGCCACGATCACAAAGCCCATGCAAGGGCTAAATCTAGTTTGGGAAGGGACATGGTTTTGTCATGCAATTTGATTAGAAATAACGTTAAAACCAATAAATTTATATTGATTTATACATTTAAAATAATTTTATAAAGAACCAATGGCTAGATTGAAGAAGAAAACGTTTGATCATGAAATCTCTTTTGAAACTTTGAGATTTAACTCTTTATATGGAAGAATAACAAGAGATGAAGGATCACCATACCTTTTTCTAGTTGAAAACCTCTAAAACTTTATTAATAATCCATGGAAATCCAATATCCAAGTTGTTCTTGAGCTTCACCAACAATGGAGGTTTCTAGGGAGAACAGGTTTTGAAGGGAATGTTTATGGTGTGAATTGGATTGTGAATAGGTTGATCACATTTTATCACTTATATACAAAAAAATAGCTAAATAAATCTAGTAGGTTCAATTTACGATGTGGGGTGAATATACTATTAACCCCTTTAATAAGGGAGTTGCAGGCCACCATCGGCGACATATAGGTCCATCGATGGGCCGTGTATGGCTTCTGCTGATAGTACCATGGGCTGGTCTTTCATCTAGCCTTGAAAAGGCTAAGTTTCCTTTGACCACAGCTGACCAACGGGCCGTTTATCAAAAATGGGGTATTGTTTTGTTCTGTTTATCGACACTGCCAAGGCAGTGATTCTACAACCCTTTTGTCCTTCTTGTTGGCCCTTTTGCGGGACCCTTGGGAAGTTGTACTTGGGTGTTTCCAACTTAAATATGCACATTAAAATTACAACGACCTTCCACATCAGTTTCACCCAAAAAAATTACCCGTTATGTGTCCAAACATGGTATGCCCCATCAAAACACACATGAACGTCTCAAGGGATAACTTTCTAACATCTTCGACGTTCTTGGACGTTTGTCATCAAAACTTCATGAAACTCCATATAAATCCTATAAAAATTATTTTTATTCATTTTAAGACTTCGTAATTTCAATATATACAATTATAGGTAAGTGTAGACACATGAGGGGCATAAGTGACTAATTGTCGAACGTCTTGGTTGTCCATTGACGTTTGACTTCCAAATCACCTCGATCGTTACAAAATACCTCAATACAATATAATAATCTATAATAGGAACATATAAACTTAATAAAATCATGTTAGTATATGGAAAAACTAACTCATTTTGGGGTCTTACACATGGTAAGCCATAACTCCGAGTCTTCTCCAGTTGTTGGGGTGAAATCCAAACAACACCTTGATCCTCTATTTATATGCTTCTGAATATCCAACAAGTAAAAGTGTAGCACCAATGGTCGGGTGGATTGACTCAAAATATAGACATTACAACACGGAAGTTGTAGGATATTAACATGGATTTCATAGTTCGATTGCCTAATTTCATAGTTCGATTGCCTTCTACCCAAAGATAACATGGCTCGATATGGGTTATTGTTGATTGTTTTACCAATTCCACACATTTTCTTCCCACAAAAGTCACATATTCGGCAAAATATTAGGGCAACTTGTACCTCAAGGAAATATTGAGATTGTATGGTGCCCCTTTGTCCATCATTTCGGATAGAGGTACTCAATTTACCTCCTATGTTTTGTAATCTTTTCAAAGTTGTATTGGTACGAATGTGAAACTTAATACCACTTTTAATCACAAGAAGGATGGTCAAGAAGAAAACACTATTCAAACCTTTGAAGAATGTTAAGGGCGTGCGTCATAGACTGCAAAGGTAATTGGGATGACCATCTACCATTGATAGAATTCTCTTACAAAAATAGCTCGCACTCTACTATCTCCATGAAACCCATTAAAGAAATTAATAGGAGGAGCTGTAGATCCCAGATTGGGTTGTATTAGGTAGGTGATATTGCTCTACTTGGTTCCGATTTGGTTTATGAAGCTCTCAAAAAGGTTTGGGTTATAACAAAAAGGCTAAAACTACGCAAAGTTGACCAAAATACTTTGCCGAAATAGGAAAAGGAACATTGAGTTCGAAGTGGGTGATTGGGTCTATTTGAAAATGTCACCCATGACAGGGGTGATGAGGTTTGGAAAGTAAGGGAAACTTTATCCCCGTTATGTGTGGCCGTATAAAATTTTGAAGAGATTTGTGAGTGTTGCCTATGAGATTAAATCGCTAAATGAGTTGGCCATGATTCATCCAGTATTCCATGTATCTATGCTTAAAAAATGTTTAGGTGATCCGGCGTCCATCGTCCTCTAGGAGGTTTTGGGTAAATGAGGACCTTTTGTATGAGGAGGTCTCGGTTGAGATTTTGGATCGCCATGTAAAGAAATTGAGGAATAAGGACCTTTCCTCTGTAAAGGTTCTATTGTGAAAACTCCTTGTTGAGGATGCAACATGGGAGGCCGAGGCCGAAATAAAGACCCTCTATCCTCTTTTTTTCCCTCTTACTCCTAGCCAAGTTAAGGTTAGTAATTCCATATATTATTATTGTGAATAATGTTAAATTTATAATCTCTTTCTAGATATGTGCATAGTATAGTAGAAATTCATGCATAAGTGGAGTTCCTATGTTACCACAAAATACGTTTATTATGTTGACTTTCACTTGAGTGTGTTGTGTGCTATATGTGTTCATGAAAAATCATAATGAGAATAATTGGTATTGTATTGATAAGAAATCAATGTGTCAACTTTGAATATTCTTGTTGAGCTCATACTTAAATGGAAAAGGTAGTACCTCGTTGTGTGATATGTAAAGTTGAGCTTTTTGTATGGCATGTGTGGATTAAGTTCCTATTTGATAATGATGTGTTTATATGTTGAAAAGACTTTATAGATCCTCCTATTATCTCAGACTCATTATGATATTGTTGGTTAGTTTGCTGCTAGTCTTGAGTTTTTCCTCCTATAGAAAGGTATAGAGTGTCATCCAGGGACGATTGTTCCTAAAGAGGGGGGAGTATTAACCTATACTAGATATTAATATATCAAGTAATAATTATTTTAGGTCAAAATAATTGTACATAATTTTTTTGAGAATTTTGGGAGCCATTGCAATAAAGAAAGGCCTTAATGTTCGCAAAGTAGTGAAATTTAACTAGTCGACTTCGCTATGTTTGGGGAAGGTTTTGGAGGTTAAATGAAGTATAAAATTTTTAAAAATACATTTGATAGACAGATTGTAGTATATAGAGTCTAAATGACTGATAACGAAATCGCAAGGACAACCCGAACGGTCCATGGGTAGGAACCCCACGTGGGTCTGCAGGCTGCCAAAGCATGTTGCTTAAGTCAGGATTCAGTGGGCTGTTGTGCGAAGCGAAGAAAGAAAGGACCTTACTGTTTTAAATATTATTTTCCAAATAAAAATTATGTGGTGGCCCCGCGATGCGGAGCAACTTTCAAGATTCCTAAAAAGTCATATTTTGGGTGTTTTGACTCCACAAATAAAACCATTTAAGTGAGGGGTCTTTTATGTAATTTAATGGGTGAGAATATAATGTATTAGGTTCAGTTTTAGGTCAATATTATCACTCAAATCAAGCCCGAAAAGTTGAATTAAAAAATCTCTCTCTAACTCAAAAATTCTCTCCTCCTTCAAAACTCAATTGAAGACCAAAAAATCTCCAAGAAGACGATAAACCCTTCAAGTTTTCCAACTCAATTTCGTGGATTTCTCAACTATAAGGTATGGCTTCTTTCACTCTTGGAAATCCTTTCCCCTAGAGGTCCTTTTTTATTCCCCCAAAACAAGGTTTTTTCTCCTCATTAAATCTTCTTTATAAAATTAAATTGTTAGTTAATTAAGATGAATTACTATGAATAAATGGTGAATTTATGAATTCCTTTGAGTTTTCACATGAGCCATGTATTTCACCTAAATCTCTAGTTTCTTGGATTGATTAAGGTGATTTGTTGAGGGTGATGAACATGTCACTTGTTTAGGTTGATTTTGCTATGTTATTATTTCATGGACTACCCTATCATATGTTGGTTGTGAAGTATTGGGTAATTAAGTATGAAGTCCCATGAAGGGAAATATGGTATGATGATAATTCACCTTTTATCTCAATTATATAAGGTGAAATCTACTTATGTTATGATAACACTATAGGTAATTGTGTTGTTGAGATGTTGGTGACAAGGATCCCTCATCCGTAACCCTAACTCTACAAATTGACTATGAAGTACGTAATTATTTTATGGTATGAGCATTATATGATTGAATGTAGTTTATCATGATCATAATGTTGGGTGTAAAAGTGAAAAGATAGTTCTTACTTATGATCAATTATGAGCTATTATGATAAGATGTTTACTTAAGGGTCTAGAAGAGGCTACTGTGAATATGTATGATGATATATGATGATTACTGGAGGGAATAATTACTTCGCACAGAAAGGACATGTAAATAAGATAGGGGTGCCACGTTAGTAAATCCAGCCTCCCACAAAGTTTTCTTCACGCTAGTATGTATGGATTCCCAATATATATGTTGTCTCATAAGACGGAAATCCTCACATTAGTAAGTCAAGGTTTCTAGAAGCAATCACCTTTTCCCTTAACTATGTCCCGGCATAGGACACTAGCTTAGTGGATCCACCTAGATAGCTATGTACGAATGCACCTTAGGCAAGTGTTAACACTCTCTTTTCGGTGTGGAGTATTTTACCGGATTCCATGCAGCTCAAATAGTCTCCTGTCGATTATACTTATTTCCCTACAGTGAAGTCATGACCAAGGTACTTATGTGAACATCTATTAAGGTTGTCTTAATGGTTACAACATAGTGTGAGGGAGGGTATGTAACTTCCCTTACACAGTGCTCATGTGGGATCCTATAGAATGATTCTAGTAATTTTCTTTTATCATTATGATTGTATTGATAAGTTATGAATAGTTTTGGTATATGAAGTATGTTATATATAAGAATATGTTGTAAGTATGAACCAGGTTGATAATGTGATGCTTAGCTTTGAATAGGGTTATGGGTCTTTATTCTTGGCATTGCACAAGTGTTGCTTCAGTTACTTATATGTTGATATTATTACGGTGTTCGTTTTGTGTGTATATTGTGTTGTTGGTCATTCTGCATAGTTTTGACTAAAAGGTACCTTTTCTCATGCATTAACGATTTTTATTCAAAGGGACCATACTTAGTACATGTGTTTTGTACGAACCCATATTTCTTCCCTTTTTCCCCAAGCATTGTATGTTCGGGCCGTTGAGGTATCATTGAGGATAAAAAAAAGAAGGCATGGAACTCTCCATGTTTTTGTATGACGTCTAGTTCGAGGATTCTGCAACACACTCTATCTTAGTAGTATTTGTATTGTCTACTAGACATTCATTTGTTTCCTATTGTTGAAGATATTGACGTAAGCCCTTTGTGGAAATTATGAATTTGTGTAAGGGCTTTGCCTAGATTGTTTGACTTTGTTATATATGGTTAGTATGAGACAAAGTATTACACTAAATTCATATGCGTTGTTATGGTCTATTACGAGAAGCGTATCTATGCTTCCTATGTAAAGGTCCATGTAAACTTCCATGCTATATAAGCAAAAGTTTAATTTTTCTGCGACTTTGACTTATGATTTTCTATGTTGAATGCAAAGAGGCTTGTCTTAATCCTCATAGAGCACGACGACGCTATTACACCTAGGAGGTACTTTGGGTCGTAACAACATCCTAAGCTTGAAGTCGAAAGACACAATGGTATCCTTCTTGTGTACGTGATGGACTTAGAAATGGTTGGCTGAAATTGCATGAAATCATTCATAGGAAGTCAATAAGGTATCTTCTTCGCCATTGTACGACAACCCTTGACGACCTCTTTTGTAGGGTGAATGTGATTGGGTTATAAACTAGACATGGAAACTCTTCATATGATCCTTAATGTGAATTACTCTATAAGAAATAATTCTAGAACCTAGTGAGCATGGTAAGTGAAGTAGCTCTAGTTATGAATGAGGCTAGAGAGAATAGAAAACCCTTCATATTCCTTAATAATGTACCTACATAGGATGTGTCCAAGTTTTACCATTGGCAAGTACAATACCCTCCATAAAAGTAGGTTAGAACTACGGATTCCATGTTTTTCTACCATGGTCTATGTCGGTTATTGCCTATTCTCATCATATGGGATACCTACTAGTATTGGAGAAGGTCTATGAAGTTTAGATAGTGGTATGTGTAACGACCTGTTTAGTCGTTTTGAGCAACAGATTTTAATTCGGGAAAAACTGGCTGGGACAACGGATGGAACGACGGACCGTCGCGGTCACGATGGCCCGTCGAGGAGTTTCATTCCATGACACTTCGAATTTTGAGATTGGGTACTGAAAATCGACTCTCTGTAAATTGTGACGGACCTGCAGGACGTGCCGTCACATCCACGACGAACCGTCGTGAGTTTCTGTCGCAAAACACTTCAACTTTTGGGAATTTGGTACAAGAAACGAGTTTCTGACCGTCATGACGGAGGAACAGGACGGACCGTCACAGGTGTGACGGGCCGTCACAGGTGTGACGGGCCGTCACAGCCCACCTTGAACCTGGGGAGGTGCGACGACCACCGTGACGGACCGTCGCAGGCACGACGGCCCGTCACAGGTTGCGCAGTCCCAGGCAGTTTAGGATTTCTCCACACGTTTTAAGGGTCGTTTTTGACTATTCTTTCCTTAATTATAAAGATTGAGGGTTAACATTAATAAGTCTAATTACTTAGGGGTTAAAAGAAGTAACCTTAAGCTAATTAGGGGGTTTATTGTCCTTTTTCACACTTAATTATTTGATTAATTAGGGTAAAAGAAAGAGGGTTTGAACATAAGAAAACAAAAGAGAAAGAACAAGAAAGAGAGAGAGGGCACTCGATCAAAGGGGAGAAAACAAGCTTGGAAATTCTTGCTTGATCACTAGTCTTCGGTGGAGGTAGGTTATGGTTTATGTTACGATATTCGTAGTGAACTCTTAATAGTGAATGTTATGTTTTGATAGTATTGTAAACCCTGCTATGTGCTTAAATTGTATGCTTGCATGATTATTATTATGAAATTGTGATGAATTAACAAAGCATGATGAAGCTATTGAATCCCAAATCATGAAAGAACCCTAATTCGCTTGATATACTATATAATGAGAATGATGACGCCTTAGTGAAAAAGAAGGCTTGATGAATATGAGGATCGGAGTGTCACGTTCCGACACCAGGATAGAATATGAGGATCGGGTGCCACGTTCCGGTACCAGGATAGAATGAATATGAGGATCGGAGTGTCACGTTCCGACACCAGGATAGAATATGAGGATCGGGTGCCACGTTCCGGTACCAGGATAGAATGAATATGAGGATCGGAGTGTCACGTTCCGACACTAGGATAGAATATGAGGATCGGAGTGCCACGTTCCGGCACCAGGATAGAAATAGAGGAGCGGAGTGTCACGTACCGACACAAGAGGAAGAAAGATAATGAATCTTGAAAGATAATGAATATACTCAAACTAATGAACTACATTCCCAAATGAGTATGGTATTGAGGCTTGAGTCCTCATGTGTGAACTCGGTTGTATTCATTGATGAATTAAACATTGCTATTGCTACATGTTGAGTATTGTAGTTGATTTACATTGTTATTGATATATATTGTTCCCTATTTTAAGTTAGCCGATGATATCTACTCAGTACTTGTGGTTGTACTGACCCCCTACTTTTACGTTTTCTTCTTTGTTATTTGTGTAATGCAGCAAACGTTCCGTCAACTTCAACTCAACAGTAGATCTAGCCAGTCTTCACTTCATCGAAAATTCAGGGTGAGCTAATGCGTCTAGCTTGGACTGGATCTTCTTCTATAAGTCTTGATGCCTTGACTTCCGGCATGGACTAGTTTCTTATGTATTTTTAGCTTCTTAGACATTCTTAGATAGTTTAGTTTAGTAATTTGATCATAGATGTTCTTGTGATGATGACTTCCAGATTTTGGGAATATTAATAATAGTTGAGTTGTTTTATTTATGAGTTTAAGTCTTCCGCATTATTTTCTGTTGATATTATATTGAAATGTTAAGGTTTAGATGGGTTGGTTCGCTCACATAGGAGGGTAAATGTGGGTGCCAGTCGCGTCCTCGAATTGGGTCGTGACAAACTTGGTATCAGAGCATTAGGTTCATCGATCTCATCACACAAGAACAGGTCTAGTAGAGTCTTAAGGAACGGTAGGGGGACGCCTTTACTTTTCTTTGAGAGGCTATAAGACTTTAGGAAAATTCCATTCTTTCATTCTTTCTTTCGTGCTACTACTTGAGTCCAATTGGTATCTAGGTGATACAAATTGGTATCTGACCATCTTCATTCTATTTCGCAGATGGTTAGAACTAGAGCAACGACCGCACCAGCAGCAACTACGGCACGACAAGAAGCGTCTGAGCCAGCCACTGGGGCTGTGGCTCGAGAGAGAACAACGGCAAGAGGCCGTGGAAGAGGTCATGGGAGGACGTCCTCTAGAGGAAGAGGACGAGCCCCTAGCCCATCTGATACTAGGGCGGTGACTCCTCCACCGACTGAGGAGGTAGTAAGAGAGGGTGAGGAAGGGGAAACTTAACAAGTGCAAAATGAGGAATTGCCACCCCAACCTACCCCAGAGATGATCAACCAGGTACTTGCTTATCTTAGCGGGTTATCCGATCAGGGACAGGCTCCTCCAGTGGTTTCTGCACCAACACCTCCGGTTTCAGAGATACGACATGCGGCTACTATGGCTCCCCGCATGGATGCATCATTGGGAATAGGCACATTTCCATGACTGACTACCGGGCCTATTATGACAAATGATCAGCACGAACTTTTCAGTAAGTTCTTGAAACTGAAACCTCCAGTCTTCAAGGGTACAGAATCTGAAGATGCTTATGATTTTCTGGTTGATTGTCATGAGCTACTACACAAGATAGGGATAGTATAACGGTTTGGCGTTGAGTTCGTAAGCTATCAATTTCAAGGGAACGCCAAAATGTGGTGGCGATCACATGTTGAGTGTCAACCAACAGAGGCACCACCAACGACTTGGGAATCATTCTCTACCCTATTTATGGAGAAATATATCCCAATGACTTTGAGGGATAGAAAGAGGGATGAGTTCTTGAGTTTGGAGCAAGGTAGAATGACGGTTAATGCATACGAGGCTAAATTTTGCGCACTATCCAGATACGCTACCCAACTCTGTTTCAGTCCACAAGAACGGATCCGCCGTTTTGTGAAGGGGTTGAGGTCAGAGTTGCGGATTTCAGCCTTACAGGTAGCGGCTACGGCAACATCCTTCCAAGAGGTGGTAGACTTTGTGATAGAGGTGGAAGGAGTGAAGCCAGACGACTTCACCACGACATCGACCTCGAAAAGGTTTCGAAGGGGAGGTGAGTTTCATGGTTCTTATTCTAGAGGACAGAACTCCGGAGGTCACTCAAATCGACCAATACAGTCCTCACTACAAACTGTAGTTGGGGGTCCACCTCAGAACGGTCAACACTTCTCTGAGAGGCCGATGCGTGAACCCAGAGAATGTTATGGGTGTGGAGAGATTGGACACATTAAGAGGTATTGTCCAAACCAGAGTTACAGAACCCCACTGGCTAGAGGTAGGGGTGGTAATGGTAGAGGTCGTTATTCTGGAGGGCGTGGTGGCCGAGGTAATGGTGGTCACCAAAATGGCATAGGTGAAGGGCAAAACGGAGCCACTACTACACAACATGGTAGGGGCAACGGACAGACAAATAATGGGGCTCATTGCTACGCTTTCCCTGGGAGATCTGAAGCGGAGGCGTCTGATGCAGTTATCACAGGTAACCTTCTGATTTGTGATTGCATGGCTTCCGTGTTGTTTGATCCTGGATCCACATTTTCTTATGTATCTTCCTCATTTGCTAATGGTCTAAATTTGCATTGTGAATTACTTGACATGCCTATTCGTGTTTCTACTCCGGTGGGTGAGTCTGTGATAGTCGAAAAAGTGTATAGGTCTTGTTTGGTGAATTTTGTGGGGAGCAACACGTATGTAGACTTGGTTATTTTAGAAATGGGTGACTTTGATGTAATTCTGGGTATGACTTGGCTTTCTCCGAATTTTGTGATTTTGGATTGTAATGCTAAAACGGTGACGCTAGCCAAGCCTGGGGCAGATCCGTTAGTGTGGGAGGGCGACTACACTTCCAGTCCGGTGCGTATTATCTCCTTTCTTCGTGCTAAGAAAATGGTGAGTAAAGGGTGTTTAGCTTTCTTGGCACATCTCAAGGATGACACTACTCAAGTACCTTCGATTGAGTCAGTTTTGGTAGTCCGTGAATTTTTGGATGTGTTCCCTGCAGATCTTCCTGGTATGCCACCGGATAGGGATATTGACTTCTGTATCGATCTTGAACCCGGTACTCGCCCCATTTCTATACCCCCGTATAGAATGGCCCCAGCGGAGTTAAGAGAGTTAAAAGCACAACTTCAAGAGTTGTTGAGCAAGGGCTTTATTAGACCAAGTGCATCTCCTTGGGGTGCTCCGGTTTTGTTTGTGAAAAAGAAGGATGGGAGTTTCCGAATGTGCATAGATTACCGACAGTTGAACAAAGTAACTATTAAGAACAAGTACCCCATTCCTCGCATTGATGACTTGTTCGACCAGTTACAAGGTGCTTGTGTCTTCTCTAAAATTGACTTGAGATCCGGTTATCACCAATTGAAAATACGAGCAACGGATGTGCCAAAGACTGCTTTTCGAACTAGGTATGGGCACTATGAATTTGTGGTAATGTCCTTTGGTCTTACGAATGCCCCTGCTGCTTTCATGAGTTTGATGAACGGGATTTTCAAGCCATATTTGGACCTCTTTGTGATTGTGTTTATTGATGATATACTGATATACTGGAAGAGTAAGAAAGAACATGAGGAGCATTTGAAAATGGTGTTAGAGTTGTTGAGAAAGAAAAAGCTTTATGCGAAATTCTCCAAGTGTGAGTTTTGGCTAGATTCAGTGTCCTTCTAGGGGCACGTGGTTTCTAAGGAAGGAGTGATGGTAGATCCTTCTAAGATTGAAACAGTGAAAAATTGGGTAAGACCCACTAATGTGTCAGAAATACGGAGTTTTGTTGGGTTAGCTAGCTACTACCGCCGATTCGTCAAGGGATTCTCTTCTATTGCTTCCCAATTGACGAACTTGACTAAGCAAAATGTTCCATTTGTATGGTCGGACGAGTGTGAGGAAAGCTTTCAGAAACTCAAGACTTTGTTGACTACCGCGCCTATCCTTACCTTGCCGGTAGAGGGTAAGAACTTCATTGTCTATTGTGATGCATCCTATTCGGGTTTGGGTGTAGTGCTAATGCAAGAGAAGAACGTGATCGCTTATGCTTCAAGACAATTAAAAGTGCATGAACGTAACTATCCAACTCATGACTTGGAATTGGCCGCGGTAGTATTTGCACTAAAGCAATGGAGACACTACTTGTATGGGGTTAAGTGTGAAGTCTACACGGACCATCGTAGCCTACAGTATGTATTCACTCAGAAAGACTTGAACTTGAGACAGAGGAGATGGATGGAACTACTGAAGGACTACGACATCACTATCTTGTATCATCCGGGAAAAGCAAATGTTGTGGCAGATGCTTTGAGTAGGAAGGCCGGAAGCATGGGAAGTCTAGCTCATTTGCAAGCTTCTAGACGCCCATTGGCTAGAGAAGTGCAGATTTTGGCTAATGACCTTATGAGGATAGAAATAAATGAGAATGGAGGGTTGTTGGCTTGTGTAGAGGCAAGATCTTCCTTCCTTGACAAGATTAAGGGAAAACAGTTTGATGATGAGAAACTAAGGCGAATTCGAGATAAAGTGTTGCAAGGAGAGGCTAAGGAAGCAATAATCGATGGGGAAGGTGTTTTGAGGATTAAGGGAAGGGTATGTGTACCCCGCATCGATGATTTGATCACCACTATTCTTACAGAAGCTCATAGTTCCGGATATTCTATACATCCTGGTGCAACCAAGATGTATCGCGACCTAAAGCAACACTTCTTGTGGAGTAGAATGAAGCGAGATATTGTTGAGTTTGTGGCCAAATGTCCAAATTGTCAACAAGTAAAGTATGAACACCAGAGGCCCGGAGGAACACTTCAGAGAATGCCCATTCCTGAATGGAAGTGGGAGAGAATCGCGATGGACTTCGTGGTTGGTCTTCCCAAGACATTGAGTAAGTATGACTCTATTTGGGTGATTGTTGATAGGTTAACTAAGTCCGCTCATTTCATTCCGGTCAAGGTGACCTACAATGCAGAAAAGTTAGCCAAGATCTACATCTCGGAGATCGTTCGGTTGCATGGAGTTCCACTCTCCATCATATCTGATAGAGGTACGCAGTTTACTTCTAAGTTTTGGAGAACATTGCATGCAGAATTAGGTACTAGGTTGGACCTTAGTACGGCGTTCCACCCTCAGACTGACGGTCAGTCTGAGCGAACGATTCAAGTGTTGGAGGATATGCTTCGTGCGTGTGTGATAGAGTTTGGTGGCCATTGGGATAGCTTCTTACCGTTGGCAGAGTTTTCATACAATAATAGCTATCACTCCAGTATCAACATGGCTCCATTTGAAGCATTGTATGGGAGGAAGTGTAGATCTCCCATTGGGTGGTTTGACGCATTTGAGGTTAGACCTTGGGGTACTGACCTCTTGAGGGATTCGTTAGATAAGGTGAAAGCTATTCAAGAAAAGCTTCTATCGGCGCAAAGTAGAAAAAAGGAGTATGCAGACCGAAAGGTTAGAGACTTGGAGTTCATGGAAGGTGAACAAGTCTTGTTGAAGTTTTCACCCATGAAAGGGGTGATGCGGTTCGGAAAAAGGGGTAAGTTAAGTCCAAGGTACATTGGACCATTTGAAGTGCTTAAGAGAATAGGGGAGGTGTCTTATGAATTAGCCTTGCCCCCAGGGCTGTCTGGAGTGCATCCGGTGTTTCATGTATCCATGTTGAAGAGATACCACGGAGATGGAAACTACATTATCCGTTGGGATTCAGTTTTGTTGGATGAGAACTTGACTTATGAAGAGGAACCGGTGGCTATATTAGATAGATAAGTCCGCAGGTTGAGGTCGAGAGAGATTGCATCCATCAAAGTTCAATGGAAGAATCGACCGGTTGAAGAAGCCACTTGGGAGAAGGAGGCAGATATGCAAGAAAAATATCCACATCTGTTTACAGATTCAAGTACTCATTTTCGCCATCGTTTTTCTTCTTTTGATCGTTCGGGGACGACCGATGGGTAAATTGGTATCTATTGTAACGACCTGTTTAGTCGTTTTGAGCAACAGATTTTAATTCGGGAAAAACTGGTTGGGACAACGGATGGAACGACGGACCGTCGCGGTCACGACGGCCCGTCGAGGAGTTTCGTTCCATGACACTTCGAATTTTGAGATTGGGTACTGAAAATCGACTCTCTATAAATTGTGACGGACCTGCAGGACGTGCCGTCACATCCACGACGAACCGTCGTGAGTTTCCGTCGCAAAACACTTCAACTTTTGGGAATTTGGTACAAGAAACGAGTTTTTGACCGTCATGACGGAGGAACAGGACGGACCGTCACAGGTGTGACGGGCCGTCACAGCAAACCTGGAACATGGGGAGGTGCGACGACCACCGTGACGGACCGTCGCAGGCACGACGGCCCGTCACAGGTTGCGCAGTCCCAGGCAGTTTAGGATTTCTCCACACGTTTTAAGGGTCGTTTTTGACTATTCTTTCCTTAATTATAAAGATTGAGGGTTAACATTAATAAGTCTAATTACTTAGGGGTTAAAAGAAGTAACCTTAAGCTAATTAGGGGGTTTATTGTCCTTTTTCACACTTAATTATTTGATTAATTAGGGTAAAAGAAAGAGGGTTTGAACATAAGAAAACAAAAGAGAAAGAACAAGAAAGAGAGAGAGGGCAGTCGATCAAAGGGGAGAAAACAAGCTTGGAAATTCTTTCTTGATCACTAGTCTTCGGTGGAGGTAGGTTATGGTTTATGTTACGATATTCGTAGTGAACTCTTAATAGTGAATGTTATGTGTTGATAGTATTGTAAACCCTGCTATGTGCTTAAATTGTATGCTTGCATGATTATGATTATGAAATTGTGATGAATTAACAAAGCATGGTGAAGCTATTGAATCCCAAATCTTGAAAGAACCCTAATTCGCTTGATATACTATATAATGAGAATGATGACGCCTTAGTGAAAAAGAAGGCTTGATGAATATGAGGATCAGAGTGTCACGTTCCGACACCAGGATAGAATATGAGGATCGGGTGCCACGTTCCACTACCAGGATAGAATGAATATGAGGATCGGAGTGTCACGTTTCGACACCAGGATAGAATATGAGGATCGGGTGGCACGTTCCGGTACTAGGATAGAATGAATATGAGGATCGGAGTGTCACGTTCCGACACCAGGATAGAATATGAGGATCGGAGTACCACGTTCCGGCACCAGGATAGAAATAGAGGAGCGGAGTGTCACGTACCGACACAAGAGGAAGAAAGATAATGAATCTTGAAAGATAATGAATATACTCAAACTAATGAACTACATTCCCAAATGAGTATGGTATTGAGGCTTGAGTCCTCATGTGTGAACTCGGTTGTATTCATTGATGAATTAAACATTGCTATTGCTACATGTTGAGTATTGTAGTTGATTTACATTGTTATTGATATATACTGTTCCCTATTTTGAGTTAGCCGATGATATCTACTCAGTACTTGTGGTTGTACTGACCCCCTACTTTTACGTTTTCTTCTTTGTTATTTGTGTAATGCAGCAAACGTTCCGTCAACTTCAACTCAACAGTAGATCTAGCCAGTCTTCACTTCATCGAAAATTCAGGGTGAGCTAATGCGTCTAGCTTGGACTAGATCTTCTTCTATAAGTCTTGATGCCTTGACTTCCGGCATGGACTAGTTTCTTATGTATTTTTAGCTTCTTAGACATTCTTAGATAGTTTAGTTTAGTAATTTGATCATAGATGTTCTTGTGATGATGACTTCCAGATTTTGGGAATATTAATAATAGTTGAGTTGTTTTATTTATGAGTTTAAGTCTTCCGCATTATTTTCTGTTGATATTATATTGAAATGTTAAGGTTTAGATGGGTTGGTTCGCTCACATAGGAGGGTAAATGTGGGTGCCAGTCGCGTCCTCGAATTGGGTCGTGACAGTATGGGACGTTATCTAGACATTCCTCAATTAGCATTGAAGATGTTAGTAAGAGTCTGTAGGTCTTCTCCAAGACCATTACTTGAATGTCCTCATGTTATAAATGTCGCTTAAATGAATTAATGAATGTAATGACTTAACGTAGAAAAGAATGTTAAATGAACAAGTACTTTCTATAGTAGTTAAAGGTTATCTAGTGAAGTTGTGAAGAGGGCATAGGAATGATCACTTCGTATCTTGCCTAGATAAGTTTTGAGAATACTCTACTTTGGGAAGTTGGTTTATTAAGTAGGCATGATCCAAACTTAGGTACTGTTAAGAATTACTTAGTTAATCTTGAAGAGGTCAAGTATAAACATTTTGTTCTGGATTTACTTGGAGTGTGTCTTTTGATAACCTTTGGAAGGAGAGTTGTCATATTATATGTATGTTGTTTTATTAAGTGAGAATGATCTTATCCGAGGTAATCTAAAGGATCTATTAAGTGTGAGAGAAGGGATTTTATAGGCGGTCGCTTCACAACTTACACGAGTGAACCTTAGAATTACCTTTGGTAGAAGGATATCATGGTCATGTTTTTGGTTTATTGTAAGTGTGTATATCTTATTTATTTGTGGTCTTAACGATCATTTAGATGTTCCAAGAAAGAATGCATAGGAAGTCTATCTTTGTCTTACTTATCTTAGGATAGCTTTTATTGATAAGATTGAATGCTATGAAGTGTTCAATGTGAATTGGAATAACTTCACTTAAATATTAAAATAGTTCACCGTAAAGATAATGTAGTTCACTATAAATTGGCTAAGCTTATTGTAACATAGATTAAAATGTGATAAAATTCTTACGTTTTATCCTTTCTATTTCTAAGGTTTTAAATGTTGTTGTTATGCTTATATTGTGAAATTTAAATCAGAAGATGCATATTTCCAATAAATGTCTATTTTCATAGTATTTATGCATTTTGCAATACATAGTACATGTGTTTGTACTAATTCCATGCTTTCAACTATCTATAATGTGATTTATAGGTGAAGGCTTTTTAGGGAGCAAAGGCTTGGATTGTAGGATCTTTCAAGCAAGTTTCAAGTATGTCCTCATTTGACTCGAGGGCTAGATATATTCGGTTTATTTTATTGATGTTTTGTCACAGACATAGTGGTACTCTATTGCTATTGTATGGGTAGTGTCCTATGTATTCTTGTATCTTGCATTTGTTGAAATGAGACTTGGTTTTTCCTATAAGTTTTATGATAGATATTTTGAGAGATGATTCTAATGTTTTATGTAAAGTTATAATTTCGCACTAATTTTCATCTATGTTTATGTTATGAATGATGTGAAAGGGCTTATCAAAGACCTCCGAAAGGTCAATTACACCGGTTGCACTCCGAATGTTCCATATCTTCTAGGGTATGCTCACGGGATGTGACAATAGGACTCTATCTAGGATGACCTAAGGTAAGTTTCTTAGTAAAGGGGAGAGTAACAAACTTACCTATGCATTATACAAGTTGCTCTTTTGGATGTTCTAATATGTATGATTATGTTTATGTCTTTATGCTTGACATTGTAGTGTTGTGAACTTGTTGTGATAATATGCATGGTCTGAGACTATAGATGTGCTTTTGTACCTACACGCACAATGTTGGTCTTAATGACTATATGATGAAGGTCTTGGTTGGCAAAAAAGTAGTTGTCTATATTTGTCATGTTAATGTATAAAGTGAATGTTAAAACTTATGGTCTCGTGATAGGTTTACTAAGTATGTGTGAGGTTATGGGGCTTCACATGTACATTGCACTAGTAGACTTATATTGGGATTGTGTGTAACGTCTTATAATGTTCTATGTTATGTAAAGTTGGTATATGTGCATAACGATTGAAGTACATTGTAATGCCATTATGGTCTTGAATTAAATGTGTATATGATGTAATATATACTTCTATGATGCTATGTGATGGCTTATGTAGGATGTATGTACGATTCGTTGAGGCCTTAAGGTGATTCATTGAACCAAGTATCACTAGAGTGTTACTTGGGAGGTTAAGATGTTAAATGAAAAGAAGCTTACTGTAAATAGAAAAGAGTTCACTGTAAATAAGGAAAGTGGTTACTGTAATGTTACTCTAAAATGCCTTAAATTTAATGTATGATTTTATATAATTGATTACCATTAACTATGAGTATATGAATTATGTGAATTGTATAAATGCTATTGTATTAAATTTTTATGAAGATTTCACAAAATAGGTGTGACGCATGGTTTCAAATAAAATGTCCCTTTTAATTGTATGTTCTTGCATGTTTGCCATACTAAGTGTATTCTTGGACTAACTCCATTCTTCTATACCTTTATATACAATGTAGGTTATAAATTATTTGTTTAAATGATAAGGAGTTTCTTATGTGATTTCCAAGCTCAAGGAAAGGAGTCCAAGGATTTCAAAACATATGGTTTGATGTAATGTGTCATAATATATTATTTATGATTTATGTGATAAGGGTCGTGTCCCTAAAGTACTCTTAAGATGTTTAGTCTAGGATAGAAAAAAGAGACTAGAGTCTTTAACTATATATATTATGACACTTAATATATAAATAAGGGATGTTTCTAGCGTATGACGTGCTATGAAACATTTTAAATTTTCTACTAAATTTACCGATGACAGTGCGATGAATGATAACTATAGGATTGTATAACACTTTGAGAGGTCAAGAACGCCATGTTACTATAGGGGGTGCTTCCCTGATGTGACACTAGGTGTTCGAATTGCCAACAACTAAAAGTCGATCATCTAAATAAGAGTGGTTCGACCCAAATAATTGATATTCCTTCTTGGAAGTGGTAGGAAATCAATGTGAAATTCATTGTTGGTTTGCCTTGAACCCTGAGGCAAAATGACTCAATTTTGGTTATTGTGGATAGAATGCCTAAATCCGCTCACTTTGTGCTCGTCAAGTTTACCTATTTGGTAGAGGATTTTTCATGAATCTACATAGGTGAGATAGTGAGTCTTCATAGGATCTTTTTTTCCAACATACCGTTTAGAGGTGCACAATTCACTTTTCATTATTGGAGGTCTTTTCAAAAAGGGTTGGGTACAAAAGTGAAATTTAGCACCGCTTTTAATCCCTATTTAGATAGTTAACCAGAGCGTACTATTCAAACCCCAAAGGATATGTTAAGATCTTTTGTGATAGACTTTAAAAGGAATTCGACAATCACTCGCTGGTGATTGAGTTATTGTATATCAATAGCTACCATTCGAGTATATCCATGAAACCTTTTGAAGCACTCTATTTTCGATAATGTAGGTCTCCAGTTGGGTGGTTTGAGTTATGTGAGTCCTCATTCCTTCAACCAAAAATCGTCTTTGATGATTTGGTGAAGGTACATATTATAAGGGATAGGTCGAAAATAGCTTATAGTCGACAAAAGTCTTATGCCGACAATAGAATAATAGACCTTGAATTTGAAGTGGTTGATAAGGTGGATTTTATGATTTCAGATATAAAAGGGGTGATGAGATCCGGCAAAAAAGGGAAGTCAAGTTCCTAGTATGTAGGTCCCTAGGAGGTTTTGCAAACGGTCGTTAAAGTTGCATAGGATTTGAAATTAATTTGTGAACTACTATATATTCATATGGTATTCCATGTCACTATGCTTAAGACGTGTATTGGCGATCCCGTGTCCATTCTTCCTATTGAAGGGTTAGTTTTGGATGAAGTCCTTTCCTCTGAAGAGGTTCTGCTGGAAATTCTTGATCGCCAAGTCATGAAGTTGGGGAACAAAGAGGTGACCTCCGTAAAAGTTCTATTGATAAATCACCTAGGTGAGGGAGCAACATGGGAGGCCGACACTGACATGAAGTCCTGTTGTACTCATCTTTTTCCTATTTAAGTTTAGTTTTTCCTGTTAATAATGGAAATAATGAATAAATTTTAATTTGATTTGGTTTTAAAAAATATGCATACTTATCATAAAAGTGGTATGCTATAAGAAGTTTTCATGTGTGTTTAGCTTGTACTCATTTGTGTATTGTTTCCTACATGAAATAATATTGATCTTGTTGATGTGTTTTGAAAGATTTATGTTGATCTCATATGGTGATTGAGAAGGTAGTTCCTCATGTTGTGATATTTAGCTCTTACATGTGGTAAATTTTGTTTTGAGTTGCTATGTGTAAATGCCATGGGTATATGTTGTATGTAGTTCTAAATTACTCCTTTGAGTTGTGACTCATGTTAATTATATGGTTTGTTGGTTGTTCTGATAGTATTGAGTCTATCCGTTCCGTTTTAACTTTTTTTATGTTATTGAGGTAGGAATCTTCCTAAGGGGGGATAATGTAACACTCTAAAAGTCCATGTCTTATTCTAGAGCCTCACATGATGTACTAAGACTTGAAACAAGATTTATAAGCTTAAAATAAGGTGTTTAAACTAAATAGGTAGTGTTCGACCGAAAATGTCATGAAACGTCCCTGACGTACGAAAACTAGTGAAATTGAGGTTAGTGTGCCTTGGAATGTTTCATGGGGTTTTAAAAGTCTGAATCTAATGAAAATTTGCATAAAGGTGTTAACATGTGTTAGAGTGTGTTCGGGGTCGAGACATTCATGTACGACTCCCGAAGGACCATCCTTCTGGTCCTTCAAAAGAACCAATCCAATTTGATGAAAAAGTTTTCAATTGACAATGTGCACCCACTAAGACAATTGGTGAGTCGTTGATGGTCTTGTAGGTTGACACTTAGTAAATTGGAAAAAATGCTACTAAAAAAGAGTATCTAATCCAATCAACGTCTTTCAAGCATGGGCCTTCAATGGGACTACAGGGCGTAGGTCGAGGAGTCGTGGATGGGGTCTGTTTTGTTGTCATGATTTTAAGTTAGTGAATTAGTTAGTTAATTAGTTAGGGGTTTAATTAGAGGTTAAGCGTTGGTTAAATATATTTATTGGAGGGACTATTTAAGACCTAATCTCCAATGAACAAACTTATTACAATTAAATTCCCAAACCCAAATTCTCTCCACATTTTCTCTAATTTCTCTCTCTATTCTCAAAGGCTCCATTGAAGACCAAGCTTCAAGGTCACTAGGGATCCAATATTTCAACATTCTCTCCATCAATCTTGAAGGATTTTTATGTTATGGAATATCTTCACTATTTATACTTCTTTCCCCAAGATGCTTTTTCAAATTGATTTCAAAAGATGTCAAAAACATGCATTTCCTTCTTATTCCGATATTGATCTTTCAATTTGAATTGTTATTGGTTTCCTTTGATTATTATTGGTAGGTTAATATTTATTAATGGTTAATTTTGGTAGTTCTTGGTATTTGACCTAGTTGTATGTAAGAAATCATGAAATCACCCTATTTCTTTAACCCTAGGTTATGACATGATGTTTAATTGGTTAGTGATGATACTATTTTGTGTTGATTACTAT
This sequence comes from Solanum peruvianum, assembly GCA_027705065.1. Taxonomy (NCBI): domain Eukaryota; kingdom Viridiplantae; phylum Streptophyta; class Magnoliopsida; order Solanales; family Solanaceae; genus Solanum; species Solanum peruvianum. The sequence goes on from JAKWJD010001763.1 coordinate 26,814,703, forward strand.
TATATGATTTTATTGAGTATATTTATGGATGATTATGATTTTGGTACTATGATCTTGAAGATGGCTTATGAAGTCTAATTGTTAAGACTTTGTGATCTTGAATCCTTACTTCAATTATGATTGCTTATACTTGATGATGATGTTCAATTGAAGTATAACATGTGATTATATCAGGTAGGTTATGGAATGATGAATGTAATTGAAATATCTTGACTATATGAATGTGAGATTAGATTGAGGTGTGATGATATAAGGTTGATTGTGAATCACTTTTGTGCCTTACAATGATTTGTTGATGATGGTGTACTAATGTAAAGAATGAAGGGTTGTAATGAAAGGATATTATAATGCAACAACTAATGATACAATGACTAAGAATATACAAGGGGTTAGTCTCTTATGACCTATAAAACGTTACGATGATTAAGAATAACTTAAAGACATTTCAAAAAGATACTTCAGCTTAGCACCCAGTGAACTAGTTATTAGAGGTGTCCCTAACCATGTGGGAAGGTAGGTTTACAATGGTTCTGATGCGATAAAGATTACATTGAAATTATACATAAGTAGTGTCTCTAGCATATCCTAATTCTTGAATTATGTTTCCCCCATAGTAATATTAGCTAGTGAATCCACCTAGAATGTTATGTTCATGTTTTTGTACTATATTTGAAAGTAGAAATCCTTCTTTCAGTGTAGGTTTTCATGATACCAGATTCCTTGTTTAGCTCACATTGTCTAGGTGGGTTCAAAAATTGTTCCCGAAAATAAAAAATGTTATAAAGTGGACGCTGTCTATGGTGACTTAAGGGGAACTACTTAGTGTAGGTAGGGGTATAGGACTCTACATATACATGGAACAAGTTTACCTTGAGGGAAGTCCTAGGTGGTTGTTCTTATGTAGTTATTATATAAAGGAAATGTTTATGTTTACTTTACATGTCGTTGATCCTATATAGTGTCAGTTTCTATTAATGTAAATTCTATTAGTCTCTCTCTCTCTCACTATATATATATATATATATATATCTTGAAAAACATGCATGAGATGAAGGATTTAAATGTTAACATTCTTTGTGGTCCTTTACATGGTTTACTTGATTATGTGAGGTTATGATACTTTATCTAAGCGTCGCACTTGTAAGCTTGGGATTGGAGTAGTGAGGTTGGATTGAGGGAAAGTTGACCTATCTTTTTCTATATTGTGTATTATAGTTCTTAGTTAATAATGATGTTTTGTATGGACCACTTATGGTGGCCGTGCTTATGTGCTTTACTTGTGAAATATGTGACCTTTTCGGCATTACTTTATGAATTATTCCTTTATCATGCTATTACTTGAGTATGTGAATATTGTGAATGTCTGGATGAATTATATGTATATGTTGAGTCAAAGCATGACTTCTTCTAGTTGATGATGTATGTCTTTAGTAGACTATAGTGTACTCATTATGTGTATTACTTGATGTTGAAGTATGATGTTTGTTGATAGACTCTATGAGAATTTTGATAACATAAATTGATGATTATGTAGTAGTGAATAGGGTGACTAATATATTATATTGGTTATTCCTATGTGCTTCTTAAAAGACATACTATATATGGTATAGTGAAGTATGTGTGTATCTTATTTTGGAAGACTTGTGTCCCTTACTTGATTTATGTACAATAAGAATATGAGTTCTAGACTTAGTATGCTAAAGCTTCTTAGTCTTATATGTATTATTTACATGAGACCTTGAACACAGTTAAGAACATCCTTTTAGAAGGCTATTATATCCATGAAGTTGAAAGTCGTAATGGTATCCTTATTGTGTCAATAGTGGACTTAAGATTGATTGGTTGCAACGAAATGAAATCATCCTTAGGAAAGTCATTGAGCTATCCTCTTGACCATTGTAGGTGCCCTTAGTGGACCCTCTTTGGTAAGGTGTAATGTGATTGTTTTGTGAACTACATATGAAACAACTTCATGTACTCATTTATGTGTAATATTGTATAAGAACAAAGTCTAGCAGCGAGTGTGTATTTTGCGGAAGTTGCTCTAATTAAGATGACATTAAAGAAAAAAGAAACCCTACATATTATTCAACCATGTACCTACATGGGATGTGTCCTAGATATACCATTGGAAAGTAGAACACCCTCCATCGATGTAGGTTCATGACTCTATATTCCATGCATAGCTAGGATGATGTATGTCTGTTATAGCCTATTTTCATCATATGAAGTACCAACTAGTGTTTCTAGGTGCTGGTATGGGACGCTATCTAGACATTGAATGCTTATGTATTAAAGATGTTAGTTAGTGAGTCCCTAGGTCTTCTCCAAGACCATTAGTTGAATGTCATTATGTGTTTAATGTCTCTTATTAAACTTTAAAGATAATGACTTAAGTTGCAAAAGTACGTAATGAATAATTACTTACCTAGAACAGTTTAATGATTTCCTAGTTAAGGTGTGAGGGGGCATATGAATGGTCTCTTCAAGTATTACCCAGGGGATTCTTAAGAATTACTATCATAAATAGTGTAAATTGATAAAGTATGGATAGTCTAAACCTAGGTAGTCTTAAGGGATTATTTAGATAAGCTTGGAGAGTGTGTATGGATGGTCTCTTCTTCAATTACTTTAGTAAGTCTTTTTATGACATATGGGGGAAGAATATCATATTGTCTATATACTACTATGTGAAATGAGAATGATCTTAGATTTGGTAGTCTAAAAGATCTCTTAGGTGTGTGTTAGGGGATTGTATGGGTGGTCGCTTCATAACTCACCTAAGTGAGCCTTAGGATAACCGTTGGTAGGAGGATCTCATGATTATGTATTCGAGTATTCTTGATGCTATATTGTGATGTGTGAGTTTCATTTGAAGTTACAGTGAAGTCAGTGTAATGCTCACTATAATATCAGTGTACGATTTTATAATTTCATATAAATTAGAAATTCCGTAGAATGTGGTCTAAATATCATGTTTGGTGTTTGCATGTGATTCTTATACTTTTCATATGACATTTTAATGCATCTTTCTCATAAATGTACGTTTATTGTTATTTTTATTCATTATGTCATATTTAGTACATGCATTATACTAATTTCATACATTTTGTTATATCTAAAGGTGTAGGTGGAAGGTGAGAAGTATCTTGAACCAAATATTGAAAGCCACGATTGTTTCAAGCAAAGTTTAAATATATCCTCACTTGACTCGAGGACATAGATATCTTTAGATTTCTTTTAATTCAAATTTAAGCAATAGAAAAAGTTTCTATACTTCTTATTTTATGGCTCGTGTAACAAGTATTCTTGAGTCTAAGATTGGAATATATTGAGACTTGGAATTTTCCTATGGTTTTATATAAAAGATGTTTTAAAATATTTCATGCCAAAATTTTCAATTACGCGCTACTTTTCATATATGTATGAAATGAAAGATATCAAACGACTTGTATAAGACCTCCGATAGGTCAAGTACGCCATGTCACACCATGTGAGTGCCATATCTTCTAGGGTGTACTATGAGGATGTGAGAAGTTCTTCATGTCTATGTGAATTAAAAGTGATGTTGTTAATCATTGTATGACTTACATTGATGTTATACATATTGACTTGACTTTTCAGTGATGTTGTGTAACGACCTGTTTAGTCGTTTTGAGCAGCAGAACAAATTCTGGAAAAACTGGCTGAAACCACGGACCCAACGACGGACCGTCACAGGCTCGACGGACCGTCGTGGGTGTTCCGTTCCATGACACTTAGAGTTTGAAAATCGGGTACTGAAAATCGACTCTCTGTAAATTGTGACGGACCTGCAGGACGTGCCGTCACATCCACGACGAACCGTCGTGAGTCCCGTTGCAAAACACTTCAACTTTTGAGAAATTGGTGCAAGAAAACGAGTTTCTGACCGTCATGACGGAGGGGCCAGGACGGACCGTCACAGGGGTGACGGGCCGTCGCAGCCATCTGGAGTCTGGGGAGGACACGACGGCCGGTGTGACGGACCGTCGCAGGCATGACGGCCCGTCACAGGCTGCACAATCCCAGGCAGATTGGGATTTCTCCACACGTTTTAAGGGTCGTTTTTTATTATTCTTTCCTTAATTACAAAGATTGAGGGGTAACATTAATAAGTCTAATTACTTAGGGGTTAAAAGGGGTAACCTTAAGTGAATTAGAGGGGTTTATTGTCCTTTTTCACACTTAATTATATGATTAATTAGGGTAAAGGAAAGAGGGTTTGAGTAAAACAAAAGGGAAAGAACAGAAAGAGAGAGAGCAGATCGATCGAATTGGTTGAGGAGAATAGCAAGCTTGGGAAAATTCTTGTGGATTCCAATTCTTCGGTGGAGGTAGGTTATGGTTTTGTATTACGATATTCGTAGTGAACTCTTGATAGTGAATAATATGTGTTGATGATATTGTAAACCTGTCTATATGCTTATTGTATGCTTGTATGAATATGATTATGTGATGTATTAACAAGCATGATGAAGCTATTGAATCCCAAATCTTGAAAGAAACTTTAATCTATGATATTAATGATAATGCCTTGGTATAAAGGAAGGCTTGATGAATTAAAAGTGATTGGGATTGATGATGCCTTGGTTAGAGAAGGCTTGATGAACGGATATAATGAGATTAGTGGATCGGAGTGTCACGTTCCGACACATAGAATTAGTGGATCGGAGTGTCACGTTCCGACACATAGAATTAGTGGATCGGAGTGTCACGTTCCGACACATAGAATTAGTGGATCGGAGTGTCACGTTCCGACACATAGTATTAGTGGGACGGGTGTCACGAACCGACACGTAGATATAGGGGATCGGAGTGTCACGTACCGACACATGTAGGGGATCGGAGTGTCACGTTCCGACACATATAGGGGATCGGAGTGTCACGTTCCGACACATATAGGGGATCGGAGTGTCACGTTCCGACACATAGTGGTAGGGGATCGGAGTGTCACGTACCGACACAAGAGGAAGAAAGATAATGAATCTCGAAAGATGATAATATATTCAACATAATGAACTTAATTCCCAAATGAGTATGGTAATGAGGCTTGAGCCCTCATGAATGAACTTGATGGTGTTATTGATGATTATGATACTTGTTGTTGCTACATGTTGAGTTTATAGTTGATTTATAATATTATTTGATATATATTGTTCCCTATTTTGAGTTAACCGATGATATCTACTCAGTACGTGTGGTTGTACTGATCCCCCCTACTTTTATGTTTTTCTTTTGTTATTTGTGTTATGCAGCAAACGTTCCGTCAACTTCGACTCAGCAGTAGATCAAGCCGTCTTCACTCCATCGGAAATTCAGGGTGAGCTAATGCGTCTAGCTTGGACTGGGTCTCCTTCTTCAAGTCTTGATGCCTTGAACTTCCGGCATGGACTAGTTTTTAATTGTTTTAGCTTTTAGACATTCTTAGATTAGTAGTTTGAGATAGATGTTCTTGTGGTGATGACTTCCAGATTTTGGGAATATTAATAATAGTTTTGAGTTGTTCTTCTTTATTAATGAGTTAAGTCTTCCGCATTATTTTCTGTTGAAATATCTTGAAATGTTAAGGTTTAGATGGGTTGGTTCGCTCACATCGGAGGGTAAATGTGGGTGCCAGTCGCGTCCCCGATTTGGGTCGTGACATGTTGGTCTTGTTACTACTAGAAAATAGGTTTGTTGCAACACAAGAATAATTATTGACATAGACTCAAAAAGTATTGCAATTAAATTATGGAAACAGAAATTGGTGTGTTTCATATAAGCCTGTTGCGATATGTATATCGTAATGGTTTTATAGAAACAGTTTTAAACTGTTGCAACATACTATCTGTAAAAAGAATTATTCTTTAGTATAGGAAGACACTATTATGCAGTTGTTGCAACAATTGTGTACCGTTGATAAAGAACTATAGCAACAACTTTATTATACAACTCGATCTACTTTATTACAATGGTTCTTCTAAACTATTGCAATAATTTTATTCAGGTATTGCAATTGACTTTTTAAATGGGTATTGTAGGCTATTGAAGCCATTCTGTAAATTCTTATTTTAAAAAATAAAGTATAATATAATGATGTACAATATTAAACTAATATGTACTACAACTACTCGCATCCATATATAAAGATAAAAACACATGATCTTGATTTACAATTTTAAAGTTAACATATATTGATGTTCACAAAAATTAAGCCTTAACTTAAAAATAATCCTAGAATGTTCAAATATTGGAATCCATTCAAGTTCACAAAATTAGGCCAAAAAGTAAAAATGGTGCTAGAATGTTTGTAGATATATAGATAAACAAATTCTCTTTAAGTAAGGGCTTTGCTGCTTTTATTCCCGCTTTGCTCATTTTTTCACCTACAAATTAAAAAGTGTCAACCATAGGATGGAAGACATTGAAATCTAATAAATCACAAATTACAATTGTCAGAATCAGAACTAGAAAGACTACACAATCATAAACGTGATATTTGTTAATCAAAATAGAACAGCTAAACACAAAAGACAAACCAACAGATAGAGGCTACGTCAAGAGTCAATACAAAAAGAATAAAGATCTGAACTTACGGTACATGAACCTGCTATTTAGTATATAAATAAGTCTACGCCATAATTATGCTAATTACCCAACCTACTATTTCAAGAACGGAATCAAAATAATGCACACAATAAGTTCCCCCAAATAACTGGAAAATCACAATTATGGAGTAATTAAAGGGTAACATTGAAGTAGTTTTTAAGTAAGCAAGGGGCAAGAAATGAATAAAATATCAGTTGATAATCATCTTCTATGACCAGCGTGTAAAATGACTTACATGTAAAATAACTTAACAGAGAGTTTATCACAATGTAAAAAGAAGCATAGTGATGAAAATATTAAACTATAACAATTCTTATCAACAAAAATTATCAAAAGATGCTCACAAAAATGAATCAGTAATAACATAGATAATTCATGAAACTAATCACTTTCCAAGAAAATCAAAAGACTAGTAGCATTTTTGTGGGAACAAAAATACCAGGACAGATCTAAAATTTCAGAAATTTGTCAGATCTTTTTTAGCTTTCTAAATTGTTATTGTAGGCTTGTAGATGTTGTCCAGAGCTCAAATCTACAAAGGAGGAGGCGACTGGTCTGAGTTGCTGCCTCATTGTTCGGTTATTGGGAAATGGATAAGAGAGGACATGAAGTGAATAATCTCTGTGCTGCTGCTGCTCATCGATAGAGCTGCTAGACATACAATATTTTCCTATGGTTTTATATGACAGATATGTTAAGATATTTCATCTGAAAATTTTTACTTCTGCACTACATTTCATACATGTATGCAACGAATGAGGTCAAAGGGATTGTACAACACCTCCGAGAGGTCAAATATGCCATGTCGCATTCTGAGAGTTTCATATCTTCTAAGGTGTAGTCTGAGGATGTGACAAAGTTAGTATTAGAGCGTAGGTTATGAAAGTAGTCTTAGGAATCAAAAAGTCTCATAAGGTCACGTCTACTAGTCTTGTTTATCGGTGTAAGTCGTGACACATCGATTTGAGAGAGGCTATAGGGTGGTAGAGTTTCACATTCTTAATCACACTCAAGTCGTTTTTAGAGTTGAGGTTATAAGTGTCTATTCCTAATACTTTCTCTTTTGTTTATAGGATATGACTACTAGAAGAATGGACGCTAGATTGTTTGGATAAGGAGGATTACAAGAGGAATTACCTTAAGGTGGACTAGCTCCAAAAGGAATTAAACTTCCCCAAGATGCTCAAGTGGCTACACATGGTGTTCATGTCCCGATTTGTGGTCAAGGTAATGATGTTCCGGTGTCTCCACCAACCATCACTAATGGGGAGATTCGAGAGTCCCTACATTCTTTAGCCCAATCCGTTACTACCCATGTGAATTGGTTTATTGAACCTAGAGTGAATGCTATGGAGAGAACCATTACCTCTAAATTTAGAGACTTTGTGAGGATTAATCCTCCTATTTTTCTTGTCTCTAAGGTGGGAGCGTCCCCAAAAGTTTCTAGATTGTGCCTAAAAGGTTTTGAGTGCTTTTGGGTGACTTCTATGGAGAAGGCGGAGTCTACTTGGTACAAATTGATGGAGGTTTCTCAAGTGTGGTACACTCAATGGAACGAAAATAGGCTGGTTGATTCGGGTCGCATAGAGTGGTAGGAGCTTAAGGAGGCTTTCTTAGGAAAGTATTTTCCCCGTGAGAGGTGGGAGGTGAAGGATGAGGAATTTATTAAAGTCAAGTAAGGCAATATAAGTGTTGAGGAGTATTCCTTGAAGTTCACCATGGTTTTAGGTATGCTCCATCAATGGTGTCTAACCCTAGGGATGAGATTATTAGGTTTATTGACTGGTGTTGCCGACCTTGTGAAAGAAGAGTGGCGTACAACCATGCTCCCTCGTGACATGAACTTATCTAGGCTCATGGTGTATTCTCAATCCATTGAGGAGTACAAGATTAGTAGAATTTCTAAAAATTTGAATAGATGTGGACCAAGTGAGTAAAACCAACCTAGGTTCAAGAAAAAGGCTCCAATTCAAGATGAACCTACGGATCCTAAGGTCAAACTAGAGAAGGGTAGTGGTTCTCAAGGTGGTAAACCTACTTGTTGGAAGAAGCACTATGGGAAATGTCGAGTTGGTATGGGAAATAGTTTGGTTGTTGTAAGGATGGACATAAGGTGAAGGATAGTCCTACTATTGAAGCTAGAGAAAACAAAGGTAAGAAAGTTCCTCCATGTGTTCCGGGTGATGATGTTCTAATGAAGAATCATTTCTATTCACTCCGGGCTAGTGGATCAAATCCGGATGATGAAGATGATATTGGTAACTTATATTTTCTTATTATTTTTGTTATGAGTTCCTTTTAAGTAAGGGTGTTTGTCAAGTAGTAAGATTTTTTTTTTATTTTATCGTCTCTTCTACTCAACTCAAGCTTGAGAGTTAGAAAGTCATAGTAGCATGATGCATGTTACATTGTGTTTGAGTCATGTTGGAATTGAATTTTATTAATTTCTTGCAATGTGCCTTTTATGAAGTTATAATTATGTTGTGAATTGAGTTTATCTGGTTATATCTTTTATATTGTCATCATTTCATCAATATTTGCTTATGAGTTGCATTTTTTGAAATTTGAGCATAGTTCACTATCTTGCCTTAACAGTTCACTGTAAAGAATTTTAAATTTTGACTAAATTGTTTTTTTGTTAAAAATGGTTATAGTGTGTATAGAATTTATGTATATCATAATGATAATGAATTTGGTAGGAATCTTTCTATTTGAATTGAACAATGTAACTCTTATTTGCTTGATGAGGCGTAGATTTGTTTCTATCATATTGTTGTATTTTTAGTCTATTTAGTATGTGAAATTTGTGTTCCTCAAAAAATTATTTTGTTTATATTGTGGTATATGTGGGGATATTCTTGAGTTTCTTATCTCTTGAAAGTTTTTAAACTGAAGCAAGTTTCATTCGAGGATGAATGTTGTTCAAGTGGGGGAGATTGTAAAACCTCTAAAACGAGTTAGGTGATACTAGAGTCTAATACTTGTGTCTTGATAATTTGAAGTTTTAAATGGGTTATACATAGTTTATGAGGCATTTTTAAAATTTTCGTGGAGTTTGGAGGTCAAACGTCAAAAAACATCCATGACGTTCGAAAGGTTTGCCCTGAAACGTGCTTATGTTCCTTAGTGTGTTTTGTCAAGATTTACGTGTTCATTTTTGGATGAAATTGATGTGAGACGTCCTAAACATGTATAAGAACATATTTGAGTTGGAAATGCCCAGGAAAAACTCCCCAAGTACCAACCAAGGGTCCTTGAGGAAGGACCCATCTTGATTTCCCAAATTTCCTATGGTAGTCCCACCTACGGAGGGCAATCAATGCCCAGTAGGCTGGTCGACACTCCATAGGTGGTGGACGTCGATGAGGACTTTGACTAGGGATCTTACTCTAATATTTTCAAGACTGTGTACATATCAACGGTGACCATCATGGGTCGTCGATGGGACGATGCCATGTAGGTGCTGATCGTCATTTGATGGTCTACCATTTCCTGCAGCATCTCGGATATCCCACGGACATTTTGGGTAGTTCACATAGCCTTCCTAAAATTAGTTGGATGAATTATTAGGGTTATTTTGGGTATTTTAAGTGGGTTTGTAAGTCTGAAACACTTAGATGAATTCACTTTTCTGTCATCGGCGTCGTTAACATTTCAGAGGTCGCAGAGAAACCTCTTCATAGCGTTCATAACAATCATATAGTTAAATTTAGCGGAAAATTTAAAAAATGTTTGTGTTTACTGAAGTGTACTTAGACTCTATATAATTCTTGCATAAGACTGATATATTAAAAGCTCAAAATAAACAACCAACTACTAACATATTGAACAAATAAAATGAAGAATTCATAATATCATTAATAGTTGTCAAACCGGCCATTATATAAAATCTTGAACAAATGTTTGGAAGGAAAAACTAGGGACAATATCCTCAAGCTATGTCTAATCTATTAAAGCTCGAAAATAAAGTGTGGGCATCCTCGAACTCAAAAGGACCTACAAAAGTCTAGAGGTACAAGTCAAAATAGCTTTAATTGATCTTCAATCTTCTTCAAAGACATGCACCTATACAAATTTTAATTGTATATGGGTTAGTGCACACTTGTACTACGTATGGGTGTATACACATGAACACATAAGGACTATGCATAATCAAGGAAAACTCTTCCTATAGCAACATGTCACTTCAGGAAAGTGAAGTCACTTCACTTTCTTAATTTGTTATTTATTAATAAATGCTATGAATATGACATATTTTCATGCATATAAAGTACAGAAATAATTTTCTAGATTAACATAAGACCTTGGAATCATTAACATCATTTTAGAACAATTCAAGCAAAAAATAATATTTTTGCTCCCCTTAGGCCGAGACCTCCCTCTCCCAGCCTTATTTATTTTTCAGTCTTTTATTCCTTTTTTATTGTGTAGTTCAATGATCTACATTGATCCAATATTTTACTTAATAGTGCATTGATTTATTGTAGTGTCATACCTACTATAAAACAAGTAAGTAATCCAAAAGACTAAGGAAATGATTTGACTACCCTACTCAAAAGTTATTCTTTCCATTCTTGTTAAATTGTGCATGAATTTTTTATAATCCAATCTTTGGATATGCCCATTATTTTATTATTTCATAATATACAAATGTTGGGGCATATATTCATACTCCAATTTATGAGTCATTATGTTTTGCTCCCTTTATTGGAATAAACCAAAAACTGTTAAAACTTCATAGTTATCAAACACTAATGATTTAATATTCTTATGATTTTGCTTACTTATTTCACTTTGTACTAACATTTATTCTTTGATATCATGTTCACTTTAAACATGCTATTTTGAATTAGGATATGATTTTAAAAATCCATTGGGATCCTTCTGTGCAATGACTAAGAATGACTTACATCATTACTTAGTCTAACCTCACCCTTTGGTCATCCTATCCAAACACTCCTCATATTGCTTGTTCTTTCTTTCTTTTTTTCTTACATTCTTAAAGAGATCTTGAGAATTTAACCGATATGGATCATCTCAGCTAACATGAAATCCATTGTCTTACCCACACTAAAAAGAGTTGGTTCACTGGCCAAAGTGAAACCGACTACTTCCTAGCTTTCTTAAGTTGATCCACTAGATAGTACCTATGGTGGAGACATAGTTCAAAGACTAGGATATTTTTGATACCCTTATTCATCTGGGCGGTACCCTCATCTCATAAGGCTTACATATGATTGCACAAGCTCATTACTATTCTATCGGTGCTTAGCTCGATTAATTATACTTTACCACTTTTAGAGGTGTCTAATACATTATGGAAGCTTGCTTCTAGTATGAGGTATGCTTAGCTGAATGGATGACTAGTCATCCCTTTCTATACTTAATGAATGTGAACTTAAATGTTACATTATCATCATGGTGTTAATGAGAGTTGTCTCACGATTTTTAACACCCTGTTGTGTGAGTATCTTTAACTTAATCGCTTAGGTGCAAGTGAGACTTTTCACACTTCCTTTAACACCCCATTCTAGTTTAATTTCATAACTCATAAGTTTTTAGTTATTTCATTACTCACCTTGTCTTTTTCAATGATATTTGGTAGTCTTGTACCATTCTTTATGAAAGTTATACGGACTTATTCAATGTGCCACTATGTTCACAAGTTCATTTAGATAGGATATGTTGGGACTTGTCTTAATCATTGGCATACCCTAGGTTATGAGTTCATTGAGTTATATCTTGTCAAGTCTATTCTTAACATGCATTTAACCTTACAAGAAACATCATAATATACGCTGGCCATATGAGATTGGTATTATCCATTGACCAATTCTATTACATAATTTGGAAATAATATTGCTGGCCAATTTATCGGCATAAACCAACATTCACTAAACATTTTCATGATATTTTCATTATCCAAGTAAATCAACATCACGCATAAAGTATAGTAATCTCATCATTGAAAGCAAGACAACTTATAAGATTTGATTAGCCTATAAAAATAATTCAGTGCTTAGTTTGACCAAGCTATAAAGTTAACTAGCTCTGATTATCATTCTTATTTCTTTTTGGAAATATTGCATTCCAAACACTTACGATCATATCTACTGTAAACACACACAGTCCTCGAAACCTTCATTCCTTTCAACAATAAATTGAATTTCATAAATGACTTATAACAATTTAAATCTCTTGAAAACAATTAGGCATTACAACATTTCTTATCTCATGTATATGATACTCTAATCATACGGATCTAACCTATAGGTCTCTCTACACATTATCAAACCACAGAAACCTACACATAATGATCAGTTAGAACTACATTACAAAGACATTCTCTAGATTCACATTATATATACTACTAGAATTGAAAATATGGAGAACAAGTGAGATGAACATTCAAAAATTTCATTGCGGACAACCGTAATTTTAGTTTTGTTCAATTCAAAACTATAAAAGCTTCATGGGTAAAGGAATCCAAGAGATAAAAGCCAAATCTTACTGTAGAATTGAATCAACGAAGATCACCCTGTACTTTGCATGAAAAATCATGAAGAATTGCCTTGAAATCGCTTAAGGAGAACCCAAGAGTATTTTTTCTGTTTTTCTTACGCTTGTTGATGGTTTTTCAATCGTGAGTTTCTACATGAATCTAAGTCTTAGGAACTGAATATTGACAATTGGACATAGGCTAAATAAGTTAGATAAATAATTAAATTAGCTAATTACCAAAATGCCACTCCTAAATTGACAAAAATTAGGAGAGCATTTGACTTAGCCAAATTCTTAAAATTTGCTAAAGGTCTCGGGTTTGACCATTAATATAAATTAATTAATTGATTTTATAATTATATTAATTAAGTGACCTAGGGTAATTACTAAAGTACCCCTATGTCACTAGAAACATAACCAAACCTTTTGGACCATTATAGGTTGGTTTCTAGGATGTTTCTTTAGTTAGCTACGCGGCTAGTGTCACCCTGTTAGGTCTTACGATTCGGGCACACTAGTTATTTCATTTTCATTATTCCTAGGTTAGTTAGCTAGTTAGGTAAGTTAGTTAGATCCTAGGATTGGTTAAAAAGCTTGGCCCCAAGTGTCTTGACCCGATACGCCCCGGCTCCTAACCGCCGTAACCGAATCAGTTGGTCTTCCACATGTATTGTTGTTCACATTCCTAAGTGTGCACTCTGTAGTTGCATTTTGAAATTTCTCTTTTTGTCCCAAGGATCCTCACTATGTCGTTGGACATTACTTCATCTACATGATCATTTTAAATGATCATGTGCTATGGTATCTAGGCTTGTCACTTGGATGCTAATGTGTGTAACCAATGAAATTAAAAAATTTAGTTTTATTCCTAAACAAACTTGGATTGCATCATTTTAACATCAAAGTGTATTTTAAATTACTTGTTAATACATAGAAATTGGCTAACACCCTTAGGTCAATATTCTCTAATATGCCCAAAATTATTCAATATTGTGCATTGAGATGCCTATGTACACCAATACATATTATCAAAACCTTTTAGACTCTTCACTAGACAAGTAAATTTTCTTAAATGTTTCATTTTAAAAGTCAAAACACAAATTCCCGAAAGAACTCTCTAGAACTCTTTTGGAGCAAAAACTCAAGATAGATCTTGGATTGGAAATTATTTTGTGATTTTTCCATCAATTAATAATTGAATTCGAGGTCTAGCATCAATTGAGGTATGAATTTCATCCTTGAATCTAATTTCTTCAAGGATCCAATCTTCGAAGTGATTTTTTAAAAGATTTTTCAAAAGATGAACTTTTAAATAGTAATCTAGTCAGGGTTATTTCTTTAAACATTTTGAATCATTGTATATTGACTGAATTGATGTTAGTTTGATTATTTTAACCTAAAAACTCTATGAACCCATGTGATTTATTAAACCCTAGTTTTCACTACTTTGTAAGCGATTTGATAATATCATTATGCTATTGTATTATTTTGTAGTTTGATTATTGCTATTGAATTATGAACAAATCATGGTAGAATTGTTAGTAGGTAATAAATTTGATTCATTGTGTATTGTAATTATTGGGTTGAATTAAAAACTCAGATCATTGGTAAGGGACTTTTAGTATTGTTTTAGTTGAAGTTGTTATTTATTGAAGTCTTGAGATTTGAATACTGGTATATTGACCTAAATTTATCTATATTGTGTAGTATAGGTCTTAGTTGATAATGATGTTTTGTATGGTCCAAATATGGTGGCATTGGTTATGTGCTATACTTGTGACTAATGTGGCCTTGTCGGCATTACTTTTTGAATTGTGAAACATTGTGGACTCATCGACATTAATTTATGAATTATGGGTTTATGATGTTATGGCATCAATACGTGAATATTTTGAATGTCTTGATGACTTATGTGTTTATATGGAGTTAAATCATGACTTTTTTTAGGTTATGATGTGTGTCTCTAGTAGGCTATAGTAAAGTCATTGGGTGTATTACTTGATGTTGTTGCATGATTGTTCCTTATGACTTATATGAGTTTTGTGATAACTTAGATTGATGATTCTATAGTAGTTAATGGGGTGACCTATAAATAACAATAGTTATGCTTATGTGCTTCTTGAATTATATGATATATGTGAAGTATGTGCGTAACTTGTTTTAGTAGACTTGTGTCGCTTACTTGATGCATGTAGAATGTGAATATGAATTCTTTACATAATATGTTAAAGCTTCTTAGTCTTGTAAGTGTGATTGATTTGTGACCTTAAAAATAATGATGAAGGTCCTTTATGTGGAACCTTCACCCTAGAAGGAAGGTTATTATATCTTTGAAGTTGAAAGTCGTAATGGTATCCGACTTGTGTGAAAGGTGGACTTAGGGTTGATTGGATGGAACGACATGAAATAATCCTTAGAAAATTCATTAATCTATCCTCTTCATTATTGTAGGAAGCCTTTGTGGACACTCTTTGGTAAGGTATAATGTGATTTGGTTGTGAACTAGATATGGAACCTCTTCATGTACTTCTTTATTCAAATATTTTATGAGAATAAAGACTAGAACCGAGTGAGTATACTTTGGTATTTTCGACCTAAATTAATATGAGAGAACAAAGAAAATGTAGATATTCCTTAACCATGTTCCTACATGGGATGTGTCCTAGTTCTACCATTTGGAAGTTGAACACCTACCATCAGAGTAGAGTCATGACTGTGATTTCATTTATAGCTAGTATAGTCTATGTTGTTATTGCATATTCTCATCATATGTGATACCTACTAGTGTTTGAGAAGTTATATGAAGTTTAGCTTGTGGTATGGGACATAAACTGGACATTGAACGATTGGCATTAGAAGATGTTTGTGAGTGCGCCCTTAGGTCTTCTAAAAAACAACTAGTTTAATGTCCTTATGTGATTACTGTCTCTTAATTGCACTAATGAAGATAACGACTTAAGTTGGAAAGCATGCTAATGAATAAATACTTACCTAGAGTAATTTAAGGGTTTCCTATTTAAGGTGTGAAGGGGGCATAGGAATGGTATCTTTATGTCTAACCTAGAGAAGTCTTAAGAATAACTGTAGATACGACAGTAAATTGGTAAAGTAGATATGATCTAAACTTAGGAAGTCTTAAGGACTATTTGGGTACTCATAGAGAGGGTGGATGGGCGGTCTCTTCTTGAATTACTTAAGTATGTTTTTGATAAAATTAGGCAAGAGAATGTCATATTATATATTATTGCTTGTTATGAGATTGATTTATTCTAGGTAGTCAAAAGGGTCTCCTTGGTATGTGTGAATGGATTGTATGGGTGTTCTCTTCATAACTCAGTAAAGTGATTCTTAGAATCACCTTTGGTAGGAGAATATCATGTTTGTGTGTTTGGGATGTGTTATTGATGCGATGTTGTGAGGTATGAGTTTCATTTGAAGTTACAGTAAAGTTAGGTAAGGAGTACTCTAATGATTCTGTATTATACTCTAATAGGATATAAATTGTGTATAACTTATAATATGTTTTAAATGTGATGATTGATGTTTAAATGTGATTCTTATGCTTCTAATATGAGGTTATAATCAAACAGAGCATATATCTCGTAAATGTCTATTTCCCATGATTTTATGCATTATGCCATACTAAGTATATGCATTGTAATAATTTCATACATTTTGTTATATCTAAAGGTGTACTTGGAAGGTGAGAGGCGTCTCGAAGCAAAGCGTGGAAACTAGGATTCTTTTAAGCAAAGTTGAAGTACGTCCTCACTTGACTCTAGGACATAACTATCTTTAGATTTATTTTTACTCAATGAATTGTAATAGACTAAGTATTTATATTTCATATCGTATGGGCCGTGTGCCAAGTATACTTGAGTCTGAGACTAGA
This sequence comes from Solanum peruvianum, assembly GCA_027705065.1. Taxonomy (NCBI): domain Eukaryota; kingdom Viridiplantae; phylum Streptophyta; class Magnoliopsida; order Solanales; family Solanaceae; genus Solanum; species Solanum peruvianum. The sequence goes on from JAKWJD010001763.1 coordinate 26,831,705, forward strand.
ATATGTTCAGACTTAGTATTTTCCTATGATTTTATATGAAAGATGTCTTAAGATATTTTGTGTGAAAAGTTCTAATTTCGCACTACTTTAAGTACATGTATGCAATGGATGATGTAAAAAGGCTTGTACAAGACCTCTGAGAGGTCAAGTACGCCATGTTACACTCCGAGAGTGCTCTTCTAGGGTGTACTCGATATGACAACTTGGACTTTCCCCATGTTTTTGTAGGGCCTCTACATTCATGATGGTCCTACTAATTTTACTCTGGTAGTATTTCTATAGTCTAAAGACATTCATTTCTTTCCTATTGTTGAAGATATTGTTGGAAGCCCTATGGCAATTATGATTTTGTATGATGATTATTCCCGAATGTTCTACTTCATTTAAGATGGTTCAATGTGAGACAAAGTATTAGACTAAATTCCTATGTATTGATTATGTTGGGTAAACGAGAAGCCTAAGTACGCTTCATTATGTGAGGAGTCTAAGTAAACTCCATATATTATATGTGAGAGGTCTATGTACACCTCAATATCAAAAAGAAATTAATTTTCCATATTTTAACCTATAATATGTTATGATAAATGTTGAGAGTCTTTTCTAAGTACTCTTCGAGAACGATGCCGGCAGTTACATCTAGGGGGTGCTTTGTGGTCGTGACACCTATAAACCCTTCAAACCTTTTAAAAACCCTAAAATACCTAAGCTTCAAACCTTAAATCCTAAATATCCTAAACCTAAAAAAATACAAAAACCCCTAATCGCTAAACATAACACCTATAGAACCGTCTGAAACACTTAACCCTTAGATACCCTAAAACCCCCTAAACCTACAAATCTCTAAGCTATAAATCCTATAAAGCCTTAAATAGTATATAGGTTAAACCCTTAAAACACAAAAGGAAACCCTAAGCCCTAAACCCTAAACCTATAAAGCCCTAGAAACCATCACATAAAAACCCAAACAACTAAAACCTAAAAACCCTAAACCCTAACATAAATACCTAAATTATAGACCTTATGAAACCCTAAATCCTTTAAACTCTATAATATACGGAAAATAAAAATCCTAAAAATATGCAAATCGTAAACCTAAAGGTAGAGAAAAAACCTTATGCCCTAATCCTTGGGAAACACTTAACCCTTAAAAACCCTAAAACCCTAAAGCTGAAAAAGACTAAGATCCAAGCCCTGTAGGTCTCTAAACCGCATATGTGAAACCAAAAGAGAAACAATAAAAACTCTAAGACTTAAACCCTAAATTTGTATAACCGTAAAAACCCTAAAGCTAAAAAATCCAAAGCCCTATACCCAATAAAAACCTAGTTAAAACACTTAATCTAAATAATAAACCTAAAAATAACCTAAGACCTAATGTCACGACCCAAAACGAGTCGCGAGTGGCACCCACACCTATCCTACATGTGAGCGAACCAACCAACCTAAACCCCAACATTTCAACATAATAAACAGAATATAATGCGGAAGACTTAAAACTCATTAATGAAAATAGATTAATAACTTCTAAAAACTCAAATACTTATTATTCCCAAAATCTGGAAGTCATCACCACAAGAACATCTATCCTCAAATTACTATATCTAAGAATGTCTAAGAAGCTAAAATAAATAAAAAGCTAGTCCATGCCGGAATTTCAAGGCATCAAGACATAAAGAGGAAGATCCAGTCCAAGCTAGAAGAAATAGCTCACCTTGAAATCTGGCGTGATGAAGAATGGCTAGAGTTGAGGTTGAGTTGAAGACGATGGCACGTTTGCTGCACTCCACAATTAACAAAGAAAAACAAATACAAGTAGGGGTCAGTACAAGGCACAAGTACTGAGTAGGTATCATCGGCCAACTCAAAATAGAAAGCAATATATATCGAATAATACATAAAACCAACCAAATACTTAACAAGTGATAGCAACAAGTATAAGAATCATTTACAACAACACCAAACACATCTATGAGGACTCAAGCCTCCACACCATACTCATTTGGGAAACAAGTTTCTAAAAAATCTGAGTATATTAGCATAATTCAAGATTCATTCTCTTTGTTCTTCTTGTGTCGGAACGTGACACTCCGATCCTCTACTACTATGTGTCAGAACGTGACACTCCGATCCCCTACTATCCTGGTTTCGACACGTGACACTCCGATCCTCTACTATCCTATTGTCGGAACGTGACACTCCGATCCACTACTATCCTGGTGTCGTAACGTGACACTCCGATCCCATACTATCCTGGTGTCGGAACGTGACACTCCGATCCCCTAATGCTACGTGTCGGTTCGTGACACCCGATCCCCTAGTCTCATTCTTTTAGTTCATCAAGCCGTCTTTTATACCAAGGCATCATCATTAACAAAGTGGATTTACGATTTAAGATTCACATCCTCATCTTTCCAATCCATTACAATTACATAATCACATCATGCAAGCACACAATTAAGCATATAGAAGACTTTACAATACTACCCAATACATATCAATCGCTACTTAGAGTTTACTATGAGATAGTATAAACCATAACCTACCTCCACCGAAGAATTCGTGATCACGCAAGCTACTTCTCAAAGTCTTTGCTTTCCTCTTCGTTCTCTCTTCTCTCGCTCGTTCGTTCTCCCTTTCTCTCTTTGTTCTTTCTATTTTTCTTATTCAAACCCTTTTTCTTTTACCCTAATTGTCATATAATTAAGTATAAAAGATGATAAAAATAACCCACTATTTATTTCAAGGTTATCTCCTTTAACCCCCAAGTAATTGAATTATTAACATTAACCCACTAACTTTATAATTATAAGCATGAATAGTCCAAAACGCCCCTTAAAAACTTTTAACAGAAATCCGACCCAGTCAGGGTTACGCAGCCTGTGACGGTCCGTCCTGCAGGTCCGTCATAAAGTTCATAGAGTTAATACTGTGGAAAGATTTGTGACGGTCCGTCGTGCCAACGACTGTCCGTCCTGCCATTCCGTCGTGAAGTTCAGAGAGTCAATCTCAGTACCCAAATTTTAAGAATCTAAGTGTTTTGGAATGAGACCCCCTCGACGGTCCGTCGTGCCCATGACGGTCCGTCGTGGGATCCGTCGACCCAGACAGTTACTACCAGAAATAAAATCTACTACTCAAAACGACTAAACAGGTCGTTACAATAGATACCAATTTACCCATCGTTCGTCCTCGAACGATCTCAAGAAGGAAAACAAGGGCGAAAAGGAGTACCTGAATCTGTAAACAAGTGTGGGTATCTTTCTTGCATGTCAGCCTCATTCTCCCAAGTGGACTCTTCAACTGGTCGATTCTTCCATTGAAGTTTGATGGATGCAATCTCCCTTGATCTCAACTTGAGGATTTCTCAAACTAGAATGGCAACAAGCTCTTCCTCATAAGTTAAATTCTCATCAAGAAGAACTTAATCCCAACGAATAATGTAGTTTCCATCCCCATGGTATCTTTTCAGCACAGACACATGAAATACCGGGTGCACTCCTGAGAGTCCTGGAGGCAAGGCTAATTCATAAGCCACCTCCCCTTCTCGCTTAATTACTTCAAATGGTCCAATATACCATTGTCTTAGCTTACCTCTTTTACCAAACCGCATCACCCCTTTCATGGGTAAAACCTTCAGCAAGACTTGTTCACCCTCCATGAACTCCAAGTCTCTAACCTTTTGATCTGCATATTCCTTTTGCCTACTTTGTGCCGCTAAAATCTTTTCTTGAATGAATTTCACTTTCTGTAATGATTCCCTCAGAAGATCAGTACCCCAAGGCCTCACCTCGAATGCATCAAACCAACCAATAGGAGACCTACATCTCCTTCCATACAATGCTTCGAAGGGGGCCATATCAATACTTGAGTGATAGCTATTATTGTATGAGAACTCTGCTAAGGGTAAGAAGTTATCCCAATGACCACCAAATTCTATCACACATGCACGAAGCATATCTTCCAACACCTGAATCGTTCGCTCAGACTGACCATCGGTCTGAGGGTGAAATGCAGTACTAAGGTCCAACCTAGTACCTAATTCAGCATGCAATGTTCTCCAAAACATAGATGTGAACTGCGTACCTCTATCTGATATGATGAAAAGTGGAACTCCATGCGATCGAACAATTTCTGAGATATAGTGTTTGGCTAACTTCTCTGCATTGTAAGTCACCTTGACCGGAATGAAGTGAGCAGACTTAGTTAATCTGTCCACAATTACCCAATTACAATCAAGCTTACCCAATGTCTTTGGAAGACTAACCACAAAGTCCATTGCAATTCTCTCCCACTTCCATTCTGGAATGGGCATTCTCTGAAGTGTTCCTCAGGGCCTCTGGTGTTCATACTTTACCTGCTGACAATTCGGGCATTGAGCAACAAACTCAACAATGTAACGCTTCATTCTACTCCACCAAAAATGTTGCTTTAGGTCACGATACATCTTGGTTGCACCAGGATGTATAGAATACCTTGAACTATGAGCCTCTGTAAGAATAGTGTGAATCGAATCATCGACGCGGGGTACACATACCCTTCCCTTATTTATCAAAACAACTTCCTCATCGAGTTTTGCTTCTTTAGCCTCTCCTCGCAACACCTTATCTCAGATCCGGATCAGTTTCTCATCAGTAAACTGTTTTCCCTTAATCTTGTCAAGAAACGAAGATCTTGCCTTCACACAGGCCAAAAATCTTCCCTTCTCATTTACTTCTAACCTCATAATGTCATTAGCCAGAGTCTGAACCTCTCTAGCCAATGGGCGTCTGGAAACTTGCAAGTGAGCTAGACTTCTCATGCTCCCTGCTTTTCTACTTAACGCATCTGCCACAACGTTAGCTTTTCCTGGGTGGTACAAAATAGTGATATCGTAGTCCTTCAGTAGTTCCATCCATCTCCTCTGTCTCAAATTCAAATCTTTCTGAGTAAAGACATACTGTAGGCTATGATAATCTGTATAGACTTAACACTTAACCCCATATTGATAGTTCCTCCATTGCTTTAATGCAAACACTACTGCGGCCAACTCCAAATTATGGGTCGGATAGTTACGTTCGTGCACCTTTAATTGCCTCGAAGCATAAGCAATTACATTCTTCCCTTGCATTAGCACTGCACCCAAACCCGAATAGGATGCATCACAATAAACAATGAAATTTTTACCTTCCACTGGCAAGGTAAGAATTGGTGCAGTAGTCAACAAGGTCTTGAGTTTTTGAAAGCTTTCTTCACACTCGTCCGACCATACAAATGGGACACTCTGCTTAGTCAAATTTTTCAATTGGGAAGCAACAGAGGAAAATCCCTTAACAAATTGACGGTAGTAGCTAGCTAAACCAACAAAGCTCCTTACCTCTGTAACATTAGTAGGTCTTTCTGAACTCTTCACTGCTTCAATATTAGATGGATCCACCATCACTCCATCCTTAGAAACTACGTGCCCTAAGAAGGACACTAAATCTAGCAAAAACTCACACTTGGAGAATTTGGCATAAAGCTTTTTCTCCCTCAACATTTCCAATACAATTATCAAGTATTCCTCATGTTCTTTCTTGCACTTTGAGTATACCAGTATATCATCAATGAATACAATGACAAAGAGATCCAGATATAGCTTAAAAATCCCATTCATCAAGCTCATGAAAGCAGCAGGGGCATTAGTAAGCCCAAAAGACATTACTACGAACTCATAATGCCCATACCTGGTCCAAAAAGCAGTCTTGGGCACATCTGTTGCCCGTATTTTCAATTGATGGTAACCAGATCTCAAATCAATTTTTGAGAAGGTACAAGAACATTGTAACTGATCGAACAAATCATCGATGCGAGGAAGAGGATACTTGTTCTTAACAGTTACCTTATTCAGTTGTCTATAGTCTATGCATATCCGAAAGCTTCCATCCTTCTTCTTCACAAGCAAAACAGGAGCACCCCAAGGGGATGCACTTGGTCTAATGAAGCCTTTTCATAAGATTTCTTGAAGTTGAGCCTTTAACTCCCTTAACTCCGCGGGAGCCATTCTATAAGGGGGTATGGAAATGGGGCGGGTACCCTGTTCAAGATCAATGCAAAAGTCAATATCTCTATCCGGTGGAATACCAGGAAGTCTGCAGGAAACACATCCAGAAACTCACGGACTATCGAAACCGACTCAATTAAAGGTACTTTGGTAGTATCATCCCTGAGGTGTGCCAAGAAATATAAACACCCTTTACTAACCATTCTCTTAGCACGAAGAAAGGAGATGATATGAACTGGAGTGGAAGTGTAGTCACCCTCCCACACTAACGGATTTGTCCCAGGCTTGGCCAACGTTACAGTTTTCGTATTACAATCTAAGATTGCAAAATTTGGAGAAAGCCAAGTCATACCCAAAATTAAATTGAAATCAACCATTTCTAAAATAACGAAGTCTACATGAGTATTGCTGCCCACAAAAGTCACCAGACAAGACCTATATACCTTTTCAACTATCACAGACTCACCCATCGGAGTAGAAACACGAATAGGCATGTCAAGCAATTCACAATGTAAATTAAGACCAGTAGCAAATGAGGAAGATACATATGAAAATGTGGAGCCAGGATCAAATAATACAGAAGCCATGCAATCACAAACAAAAAGAATACCTGTGATAACAACATCAGATGTCTCCGCTTCAGACCGCCCGGGGAAAGCGTAACAATGGGCCCTATCACCTGTCTGCCCGTTGCCCCTACCATGTTGTGCTGTAGTGGCTGCAGTTTGCCCGTCACCCCGGCCGTTTTGGTTACCACCATTACCTCGGCCACCACGTCCTCCAGAATGACGGCCTCTTCCATGACCACATCTACCTCCAACTGTTGGAGGTCTGTAACTCTGTTTTGGACAATACCTATTAATCTGTCTAGTCTCCCCAAATCCATAGCACTCTCATGATTCAAGCATAGGTCTCTGTGAGAATGACGAAGTCTGGGGATAACCTCCAAACTCAGAGAAATGTTGACCGGTCTGCGGTGGACCCCCAACTACAGCCTGCAGTGAAGACTGAATAGGTCGGGCTGGATAACCTCCTGAACCCTGCCCTCTGGAGTAAGAACCATTAAACTCACCTCCCTTACGAAACCTTTTAGATGTCGATGCCATGGTGAAGTCATCTGGCTTCACTCCCTCCACCTCTATCACGATGTCTACCACTTTCTGAAAGGATTTTGCTGTAGCCGCTACCTGTAAGGCTGAAATCCGCAATTCTGACCTCAACCCCTTCACAGAACGGCAAATCCGCTCTTGTGGACTGAAACAAAGTTGGGTGGCATACCTGGATAATGCACGGAATTTAGCCTCATACGCAGAAATCGACATCCTGCCTTGCTCTAGGCTCAAAAATTCATCTCTCCTCCTATCCCTCAAGGTCCGGGGGATATACTTCTCCATAAATAAGCTAGAGAATGACGCCCAAGTCATAGGTTGTTCCTGTGCGGGTTGACACTTGACATATGACCGCCACCACATTTTGGCATTTCCCTTAAACTGATAGGTTACAAACTCAACGCCAAATCGTTCCACTATGCCCATTTTATGTAGTAACTCATGACAATCAACGAGAAAATCGTAGGCATCCTCAGATTCAGCACCCTTGAAGACTGGAGGTTTCAATTTCAAGAACATACAGAAAAGTTCATGCTGATCACTTGTCATTATAGGCCCTGTAGTCAAACGAGGAAACGTGCCTATTTCCAATGAAGCATCCATGCGGGGAGCAACAGCAGCTGCCTGTTGTACTTCCGGAACTTGAGGTGCTGGTGCAGAAAACACTGGAGGTGTCTGGCCTTGATCAGATAACCCGCTAAGATAAGCAAGAACCTGATTAATCATCTCTGGGTAGGTTGGGGTGGTAATTCCTCATTCTGCACTTTCTCATTTTCCCCTTCCTCACCCTCTCTGACTACTTCCTCAGTCGGTGGAGGAGTCACCGCCCTAGTACTAGATGGGCCATTTTCTTGTCCTCTTCCTCTAGAGGACGTTCTCCCGCGACCTCTACCACGGCCTCTTGCCACTACTCCTCTTCGAGATATAGCCCCAGTGGCTGGCTCAGATGCATCTTGTCTTGCCGTTGTTGGTGTTGGCGCCGTTTTTGCTCTAGTTCTAACCATCTGTGAAATAGAGTGAAGATGGTCAGATACCAAATTGTATCACCTAGATACAAATTGGGTCCAAGTAATAGCACGAAAGAAAGAAAGAATGGAATTTTCCTTAAGTCCTATAGCCTCTCAAAGAAAAGTAAAGTTGTCCCCCCTACCGTTCCTTAAGGCTCTACTAGACTCGTTCTTGTGTGATGAGACCCACGAACCTAATGCTCTAATACCAAGTTTGTCACGACCCAGAATGAGCCGCGAGTGGCACCCACACTTATCCTACATATGAGCGAACCAACCAATCTAAACCCCAACATTTAAACATAATAAACAGAATATAATGCGGAAGACATAAAACTCATTAATGAAAATAGATTAATAACTTCTAAAAACTCAAATACTTATTATTCCCAAATCTGGAAGTCATCACCACAAGAACATCTATCCTCAAATTACTATATCTAAGAATGTCTAAGAAGTTAAAATAAATAAACAGCTAGTCCATGCTAGAATTTCAAGGCATCAAGACATGAAGAAGAAGATCCAGTCCAAGCTAGAAGCAATAGCTCACCCTGAAATCTGGCGTGATGAAGACTTGCTAGAGTTGAGGTTGAGTTGAAGACGATGGCACAGTTGGTGCACTCCACAATTAACAAAGAAAAACAAATACAAGTAGGGGTCAGTACAAGGCACAAGTACTGAGTAGGTATCATCGGCCAACTCAAAATAGAAAGCAATATATATCGAATAATACATAAAACCAACCAAATACTTAACAGGTGATAGCAACAAGTATAAGAATCATTTACAACAACACCAAACACATCTATGAGGACTCAAGCCTCCACACCATACTCATTTGGGAAATAGGTTTCTTTAAAATCTGAGTATATTAGCATAATTCAAGATTCATTCTCTTTGTTCCTCTTGTGTCGGAACGTGACACTCCGATCATCTACTACTATGTGTCGGAACGTGACACTCTGATCCCCTACTATCCTAGTGTCGGCACGTGACACTCCGATCCTCTACTATCTTGGTGTCGGAACGTGACACTCTGATCCACTACAATCCTGGTGTCGGAACGTTACACTCCGATCCCATACTATCCTGGTGTCGGAACGTGACACTCCGATCCCCTAATTATATGTGTCGGTTCGTGACACCCGATCCCCTAGTCTCATTCTTTTAGTTCATCAAGCCTTCTTTTATAACAAGGCATCATCATTAACAAAGTGGATTTAAGATTTAAGATTCACAGCCTCATCTTTCCAATCCATTACAATTACATAATCACATCATGCAAGTACACAATTAAGCATATAGAAGACTTTACAATACTACCCAATACATATCAATCGCTATTTAGAGTTTACTGTGAGATAGTATAAACCACAACCTACCTCCATCGAAGAATTGGTTATCACGCAAGCTACTCCTCAATGTATTTGCTTTCCTCTTTGTTCTCTCTTCTCTCGCTCGTTCATTCTCCCTTTCTCTCTCTGTTCTTTCTATTTTTCTTATTCAAACCCTTTTTCTTTTACCCTAATTGTCATATAATTAAGTATAAAAGATGATAAAAATAACCCACTATTTATTTCAAGGTTATCTCCTTTAACCCCCAAGTAATTGAATTATTAACATTAACCCACTAACTTTATAATTATAAGCATGAATAGTCCAAAACGCCCCTTAAAAACTTTTAAAAGAAATCCGACCCAGTCAGGGTTAAGTAGCCTGTGACGGTCCGTCATGACTGTGACGGTCCGTCCTGCAGGTCCGTCATAAAGTTCAGAGAGTTCATTATGTGGTAAGATTTGTGACAGTCCGTCGTGCCAACGACGGTCCGTCCTGCCATTCCCTCGTGAAGTTCAGAGAGTCGATCTCAGTACCCAATTTTTGAGAATCTAAGTGTTTTGGAACGAGACCCCCTCGATGGTCCGTCGTTCCCATGACGGTCCGTCGTGGGATCCGTCGACCCAGACAGTTATTACCAGAAATAAACTCTACTGCTCAAAATGACTAAACAGGTCGTTACACCTAAATTTAGCAGCTGGTTCTTGCGTTCAACTTGAGGAGTTGGTTCTTGCGACTGTTTGGAATGGAAAATTCCCTGGAATATCGGCGACATGATAAGGATAAATATTCTCATCATTCTAACACTAATCCAAAAACTCAAGAAGATGACATAAATGCATCAGGTAGTTTTTCAAATTCAAGACATGAAGTAGAGACTCCTGTCACAATTTCAAAGGAAGAAGTTGGCTGGGCAAGACGAATAATGAAGATGGCAAATTCTTGTTTGCTACAGGTTCTATCGAAGGATGAAATTTAATCTACTGCAACAGGTTCATTTTCTGTTGAAAAATCAGCGTGTTTTTTCGCCCCCATCGCAAGATCGAATCGCGATAGTATAGATCGAGTATCCATTGCCGAGAGATGTAAAAATTGATCCAGTTCTGATGAAGTAAATGTAAATCCGAGTATTTGGGATTATTGTCCTTATAAGGGCATTTAACATAATGTAAAATTGAAGCAAATTAGTGTAGGAATCGGTAATCTTAAAAGTTGAGGTGGCGGCGCTAGTGCTCTAATAACTATTGCTGAAAAAGGGTATCAAAGAAGTAGTCCCACAATTGAAGGTGCTTATACTAAGGTAAATCTTGATATTCCTAACCCACATAATTCTACTCCTACTAATTTGCAACTGCAAAAACCAATTCCACACAAGGATCGAAAAATTTTAGCAGTTGTCCAATAGATTTTTTAAATAGGTAGTATTTCATTGTCCAAACTCGAACTACATGGATAGTAAAGAATAACCAAATAAACATGGGAGGATGGACAATCATTTCGTGCAATTAAAAATCAATGACATGACCACGTTCTTGGAGAATTATTGGATATTCAACAAAGAAAAGAACATGTGTCTGAGGCAGCACTAAGCTTACAAGATTAAGTTGCAATTACATATACTAAAATAATTCATTCAAGTATCATTGCAATTCCTGAAATTCCAAATAGTAATCTGAATAAGAATGTTGTGAATGTTGTGGAGAATATTGATGTTGTTGTAGATGGTAGCAGTGGTAATAGGGGTTCGAATTCTATACAAAATGGTATGAATAACGTCAAGAAGCCTCAGTGACATCCTCAAATTTCTAACAATTTTGTTAGACATAACAATGAGGCTAATCCAAAGGGACAAAAAGAGCGTATACCAGCTAAGGATCACCAAAACCAGTTTGGTATGCAAGAATTTGCATCTTATACTAGTATTCAATCATATGTTTCTTGACTTCGATGTAATTTAGCTAAAATTGTTGCTCCTATATTATTTGCGACTCCTAAAATAACCACTGAATAAGGTCAACCTGTTGTAATTTTTTATGAGGAAGACTTTATGGTTAAGAGGCCTTATAGGTGTAAGTTTACATTAATTGTCAAGCTCAGTAGTTCAGTGCCTAGAATTAGTTGATCAGAATGGTTTTTCTCAACTAAACTCAGTTATTTGTAGGATTTAAAATTGCACACTTCTGTCACAATCGGAATCTAGACCACAGATGAGACCGACATTGTTAACCTCTTAGAGGTCATAGATAAGCCTTTTTTTAGCTTTCATCAAAATCATACAGCTAAATTTGCGGAAAATTTAAAACTTTTAATACATATTGAAGTGTACTTTGACATTATTTAATTACAGCATAAGAGTGATATACGAATAAGCTCAAAACCAAACAACCATATATCAATAGATTAAACGGTTGAAATAAGGAATCATAATATTAATAATAGTTTTCCAAACTGGGCTTAATACAAATGCTTGAAGAAAATTTGAAATGAAACACTAGGGACAATATCCTCTAGCTATATCTAATTTACTATATCTAGAATAATAAAACGTAGCATCCTCGAACTCAAGAGGACCCACCAAAAGTCTGGAGATCGTTAATCAAAACCAATTCAACGAATCTTCAGTGATATCAAGAACTTGTGCCTAAATAAATAGTAATACTATAGGGGTTAGTACACACTTGTATTAAGTATGAGTGTATGCACATAAACACATAAGTACTATGCATGATCAAGGAAATCTCATCATATAGCAATATGTCCTTTGTGGAAAATGAAGTCACTATATTTTCCTAATTCCTTATTTGTGAATGATGCTATGAATAAGACATGTTTTCATGCATTTAAAGCACACAACGAATTTTCTGTATGAACGTAAGACCTTGGAATCATGAACATAATATTAGAAACACTCAAACAAAAGTTATTATATTTCTCCCTTACAACAAGAGTTTATTCTCCCATGCCTTAGTATATTATATTTTTCTCTTCTTCTTGTTGTGTAGTTCAATTATATCTTTTGATCCTATGTTTTAATTAGAAGTTCAATAATTTATTGTAGTCCCATACCTACAATGAATCGAGTAAGTAATATGAAGGACTAACGAAATACTTTGGCTACCGTACTCACAAGTTATATTTCTCATTCTTGTTAAATTGGGCATGAATATATTTATAAGTCAATTTTTATTGGATAAACCCATTCTTGGATTTTTTACATAATATATAGAGTTTGGGTCACATATTCATACTCTAATATTGGCATAACAAATAACTTGTTAAAACTTCATTCTTATCAAACATTGATGATTGACCATCTTAAGCTCTTCCATAGTTCACTTTGAACTTACATTTCTTATTCTTTGATCTATTGTTCACTTTGAACATAGTTCTTTCTTTCTTACTTACTTTCTTAAACAAATATTTAGCATTAAATAATATAGATCAGCTAACATAACATGAAATCCAATGTTTTCCCCACACCAAAAAGAGTTGGTTCACAAGCTAAAGTGAAACGAAATCCATTGTATTTCCCACGCGGAAAAGAAGTGGTTCACCGGCTAAAGTAAAAAATATAGTGTCTTCCCCACACTAAATAGTGGTGGTTCACGGCTAAAGTTAAACCGAATACTTTATTGAGAATTAACTGACATAGATCACATGAGCTAACATCAAATCCAATGTCTTCCTCACTACGAAAAAAGGTGGTTTCACTGGCCAAAAAAAACAGGATACAACCTAGCATTCTTAGGTGGAATCATCCACTACCTAGTTCCTATTCTGTCAACATAGTTCAAAGACTAGAAGACTTCGGAGACCCTGATCAACCTTGGTGATGATCTCGTCTCATGAGGCTTAAATGTGCTGGCACAAGCTCATTGCTAGTATATCAGTGCTTAGCTCAAATTTATCATTCATTACAACTTTTAAAGTTTAGTCAAACATTATGGAAGCTGGCTTCTAGTATGAGGTATTCTTAGCTCAATGGATGATTGGTCACCCCTTTCGTTAATACTTGATGAATATGAATTTTATCTTACATTATCATCATGGTGTGAGTGATACTTGTCTCGCGGTTTCTAACACCCTCTTATATGAGTAACTTCGAAATAATCATTTAAATGTTAGTAAGACTTCTCTCACTTCCTTTAACACTTTGTAGTAGGTCAATTTCATACCTCATAAGTTTTTAGTTATTTCATTACTCACCTTATGTTGTTTAATGTCTTTTGGTAGTAGAGTACCATTTTTGATGAAAGTTATAAGTACTTATTTAATGTTATTACATTCACAATGTTCAACTAGATAGGGTATGTTGTGACTTGTCCCAATCGTTGGTATACCCTTGGTTATGAGTCATTGAGTTACATCTGGTCATGTAAACTTATCAAACATTATTTCTCATTACAATACATTGGCCATATAATATTGGTATGATTTAATATTGGTCAATTATAATAATATTTTGGACATAATATTGCTAGCCAATTTGTTGGTATTATATCAAAACTATGATATTATCACCAAACAGTTTTCATGAGATTATCATTAGCCAAGTCAATGAACTTCATGTATATACTACTGTCATCACATTATGTTAAGCAAGCAAACTTTAAGCCTTTGATTAGCCTTTAAGAACAATTCCATTTTCTCGTAATCAATTAGACATTACAACATTTATTATCTCATGTAAATAATACCCTAATCATACGGATCTAACGTGTAGGTATCATTCGACATTATAAACTACGGAAACATACACATAATAATCAGTTAGAACCACATACCAACGACATGCTCGATTACATTATGTATACGACAAGAATCGCAAAATAGGGAGAACTAGGGATATGAACATTCGATAATTGGGAACAACAATATTTTATATTTCTTGAATTAAAAATGTTTAAAATCCTCTTGGAGAAAGCAATCCAAGAGAGAAAAACCATACCTTACAATAGAATTCAATCTATGAAGATCGACTTGCACAAAACACGAAAACCTTGAAGAACTTCCTTGAAATCGCCTAAGATTTTTGTTACGTTGTTCACTTTTTTTAAGTCGTAGGGTAGTTCTAAGTCTTAGGAACTGAATATTACTTATTCAACTTATACTAATTTACTTAATTAAATAAATCAATTAGCTAATTACAAAAACGCCACTCCTAAATCGAGAAAAAATAGGAGAAAATTTTACTTAACTGAATTCCGAAATATGTCTTATGAGTATCGGTTTTGACCATTTAAATTAATTAATTAAGTCGCTAATTTAATTAATTAAAGGAACTGGGGTAATTACTAAAGTACCCCTAAGTCGTTAGGACCATTACTAACCCTTTTGGACTACCCTAGGTTAGGTTCTAGGAAGTTTCTTTAGTTAGTTACTCGGTTAGTGTTACCCGTTAGGTCTTAGGTTGTCGGATCCACAAGCTAGTTGATTTTATTTAGTCCTAGGTTAGTTAGCTAGTTAGTTCAGTTAGTTATATCTTAGGACTGGTTAGGAATGTTGGCCCCACGTGGCTTGACCCGACCTGCCCCTGCCTCCTAACAACCCTAACCAGCCGGTTGGGCTTTGTCTCTCTTCCGGTAGCACATGTGCTTGGATATGTGTTTCCATTCACTTTATTAACCGTTCACTATGTTTTCACTTGGAAAGTTCAATTCTTGTTGTCCAAAGGATCCTCAGTATTTTCTTCGACTTTGCTTAATCTACAAGATCATTTTAAATGATAATGTGTTGTGGTACTTAGGATCGACACTTGGATGCCTAATACCTAATATGTATAATGTGAAGAATAATATTTTAGCTTAGGGTCTTCATTGCATGTACAATTTCAAATAAATCTTGAATTATAACATTTGACATCGACGTGCATTTTAATTTACTTGTGTACGCATAGAAATTTGGTAACACCCTTAAGACAATAATCTTCAACATGCCCATATTAATCAATATTGGGAATTGGGATTCCTATGTACCCCAGTACATATTTTTGAAGCCTAATAGACTCTTCAATAGGAAACTACATTTTCTAGAATGTTACATTATATCCTCTCTTAGGCACATTCATCCCCGCACTGCACTACACATCATTTGAATAAAAGAGGGTATTTTCGAAAAAACACATCAACATACTTGAAAATTTACTCTTTGTGAATATCTTATTCACACCTTACTCTGGATGATGCACATCACTCAAAGCTTATCTGAGGCTTCATGTCTAAGATTGAGGAACTTCCTTTTCAATCTTACTTCAACTCAAAGCACATCAGAACTCATGAGACACAAATATCACATCAATGCTATACAAAAATAGCAAAACGAATGCAAGCATGAACTCATATTAACTCATATAGAGCAAGTATAAAGCACACAATTATGGACTTAAAGCACCAAAACCGACTAATGCACTAAAATTTAGAGTTTTATAAAAATCCTCAGACTTAGGAAGAGTATATATCACCTAAAGAACTGAATAAGTGCAGGTAACTAAATCTCATATCAGCCTCGGCCACCCATTTTTATCCCTCAACAAGGTGGTTCCTCCATAACACTTTTACGGTGGCAACATCCTTTTTCCTCATCCGCTTCACGTGGCGATCTCAAATATCAATTGGAACCTCTTCATAAGAAAGGTTCTCATAGATCCCTAACCCCTCAACAGGTAGGATGGATGTTGGATCACCTAGACACTTTTTAAGCATCGAAACATGAAACTCTTGATGAACTGAAACTAAGTCATTTGGTAACTTCAATTTGTAGGAAAATTTCCCTACTCACTGTAAGACCTCATAAAGATCTTTATACCTCAGAGTCAACTTCCCTTTCTTACCAAACCTCATCACCACTTTTATGGGTAATACCTTTAGGTAAACTTTATCACCTAACTCGAATTCGTAAGCTCTCATCCTGTTATAAGCATAAGATTTTTGACGACTCTAAGAAGTATCGAATCTATCTCCGATAATTCTCACCTTTTCTAGGGCCTCAAGTATGATCTAAGGGCTGAGGATGGCAGACTCTCCTACTTCAATCACAAAACTTGGGACCTACATCTCCCATCTTATTGTGGTTTAAAAGGTGTAATCCAAAACTGGAATCGTAGCTATTATTATAGAAGAACTCAATCAATGGCAAGTGATCATCCTAACTCCCCTTGAAGTCAATAACACATGCTCTCAACATGTCTTCAAGGGTATGAATCGTACACTCTGCTTGTCCATCCGTCTTAGGGTGAAAAGTAGTGTTGAGCTTCACTTCTGTACCCATGCTATTTTTGAAAGATCTCCAAACATGAGAAGTGAAATGGGCTCCCCTATCCGAAATGATAGATAAAGGAATCACATTCCACCTCAAGATATCATCAACATATAGCTTGGCATAATCTTCTGCTCTGTAAGTAGATTTCACAGGAATGAAGTGAGCAAACTTAGTCATCCTGTAAACAATGATCGAAATGAAATCATGCAGTTTTTGGGTATTGGGAAGACCAACAGAAAAGTCCATATTAATAGCCTCCCACTTCCATGTAGGGATCTCAATCGACTGGGTAAGACCTCCAGTCTTAAGGTGTTCGACCTTAACCTGTTGGAAATTGGGACAATCCTCCAAAACTTAGAGATATTTTGCTTCATACATTCCCACCAATAAATTTCCTTCAGATCATGATACATCTTGGTGGAACTTGGATGATCGGAATACCTGGAGCCATGAGCCTTTGCGATAATATTAGGCCTCATATTATCAATATTTTTTATGCACAATGTTTAAGAACATCACCTCCCCCTGGGAGAATGATTCATTAACCTTACTCAAAATCGAATCTTTAAACTCCATGAGTATTATGTCGAGATGCTGCTTATGTATAACATCTTAAACAAATGAGGATTCTGAACTTGAATGAATTGAAACACCCCTATTTGGTATACCTACTAGACACACACCTAACCTAGAAAATTGGTGTACTTCTTTAACCAACTCTTTCTTCTCATCATCGATTTGAGGCACACTGCCCATGCTCAATTGGATCAAACCATCAACCACTACATTGGCTTTACCTTGGTGATAGTGGACACTCATGTCATAATCCTTGAGCAACTCTAGCTATCTCATCTGACGAAGATTAAATTCTCTCTGTGTAAAAACATATTGAAGACTTTTATAGTCAGTAAATACATAAACATCTACACCATATTCCCTTCACCACTCCACGTCAATGTGAGAACTCGGGCCGAAGTGATTCGGTCATTGATCTCATTGAAGCTCTTTTAACAAGTTTCAGACAACTCAAACTTCGCCTTCTTCTCTGTTAAAGTCATAAATAGAGCAGCAATTGCGGAAAATCCCTCAACAACCTGCAATAATAATTAGCCAAACCTAAGAAAAATTGAATATCAGTATGAGTGAGGGGTCTCGAACAATTCTTTTACTGCCTCAATCTTTTTTAGATCGACCTCTACACCCTTGTCGGTAACTATATGACAAAGAAAGGTCACTGATCTCAGCCAAAATTCACATTTGCTATACTTTGAATACAACTGATGTTCCCTGAGTATTCGCAATGTCATTGTCAGATGTTTTTCATTCCATTTTCTAGTCTTAGACTATATGAGGAGTTCATCTATGAATACTATGTAAAAAGAATCAAGATATTCACGAAAGACTCTATTCATAAGGTCCATAAACGCGGATAGTGCGTTAGTGAGACCAAATGACATGAAAAGAAACTCGTAATGACAATACCTTGTATAGAAGGCAATCTTTGGAACGTTTTCATGTATCACTCTAAGTTGGTGATACCCTAACCGAAGATCTATTTTAGAAAAGAAACTTGATCCTTGAGGCTTATCAAATAGATCATCGATTCTGGGAAGAGGGTATTTGTTCTTTATAATGACTTTGTTGAGTTGCATAGAATCGATACACATTTTAAGAATTTCATCCTTTTTCTTAACGAACAACACTGGAGCACCCCATTAGGATATTGTCGACTAGAAGAAGCCTTTATCAAGTTGATCTTTAAAGTGCAACTTTAACTCTTTGAGTTCCACTAGATACATTCTATAGGAAGGAACATAAATGGAGTTGGTGTTGGGATCTATGTCAAAACCAAAGTCAATTTTGCGTTCAAGATGGATTCCTGTTAAATCCTCCAGAAAGACATATTGAAAGTCACTGTGGTCACAGAACCTATGGAAGGAAGGTAATGTTCATTGACTCTGACTAAATTGCATAAATAACCCTTATATAATAATATCCTATTGGTTTTATGATTTGAAACTAGTTGGCCTGTTAGGTTTGAAGCACGCCTTTCAATTTTTAGCTCTAACTCATTTGGACACTTAAACCTTACTACCTTGTTTCGACAGTCTATGGCAGCATAGCATCCATGGATCCAATCCAAACAAAAAACTATATCAAAATAAATCATGGTTAAATCTATTAGGTTAAAATATATAACTCTATCAATAATAGTTATTTGCCAATCTTGGTATACCCTTTCAACCCTAATGTTGTCTCCTATAGGAGTACTAATTAGAAAAGGCCCATTCAAGATCTCAGGAAGCAATTCAAATTTACCAGCTACTAAAGGAGTAACAAAAGATAAGGTAGATCCTTTATATTAAAATGCATACACATGAAAAGAAAAAACAAGCAAGTTACCAGTGACAACATCAGTTGTCTTCTCCTGCTCCTCTATTCCTTTCAACGCATAGAACTGGTTCCTCTTGTGAGGCTCGCCTACAGCAGTAGGATTAGGCCAAAGCTATGCATTGGCCTCGTCCTTATTCTTCACATGTGGGTAGTACCTGATCATAAACCCAATGTTGCCGCAACCACAAATGACATTAGAACAAACCATGCACTCACCTCTATGTGAACGACAACACCTATCAAATAACTTTCTATCACACTTGGCATTTATATCACTTCTATTCTTGGCATTAGTGTTATTGAATGAAGTAGGATTACCTGAGTTCTTTTGCCTCTTCTTGAACTTGGGCCTTTCGTGGACTCCAAACGAATTCTAACCAGTGCTAGAACTAGTCTAATCAGAGGGCCTACACTTGTTTCCTTCTCGACCTCTCTTTCTCTGACTACTTTCCTCAACCTTCTGTGCATGAACCATCAACCTACCAAGGTTCGTATTATCATGCAACATGGATGCATGACCTTACTCCTCCAAATAATGTGATACACCAGTCAAACACCTGCTCATCTCATGCCCGCTATTGGACACCAGAGAAGAAGCATATTTGAAAAGCTTAAAAAACTTCAAGAAGTATTGCTTGACCTACATACCTCCCTTACATAGGTTAATAAACTCCTTAAACTTTGCCTCTCTCTTCTCTCTAGGAAAGATCCTATCCAGGAATATAGTCTTGAGAATGTCCTAAGTGATGGGGACTTCTCCTGGTGTTAGGCTTTCTCCCCACATTATGTACCACACCTGAGCCACATCCTTGAACTGGTATGCAGCCAACTCAGCCTTCTCCTCTTCATTAACACCCATAGCACACAGAATCTTGTGAACCTCGTCCACAAACTCCTGGGGATACTTATTTGTCTTTGACCCAAAGTAGACTGGAAGACTCATTCAGGTGAAAGCTCTTAGTCTACTAGCCATGGTTCTAGCATGCGGGTTCTCCCTAGGAGAACCCTCTATAGTGTCCTGGGTGGTGATAGCATGTGCTTGAAAAATGATTTCTTGGTCCATCTAAACCAGTGATGCTCTCATTTCTCCACCCGTCAACGCAGCTAGGTTGAAAGTCACTTGCTCTCCAGCAGCTAGGGCGTGAGAAGGAGCTTGATTTGACCCAGAGGCTGCTTCTTCAACTCTCCTACCTGAGTTCTTTTTGTGTTGATTTTCTACACGCACACACAAGAAGGAAGTTAGATGCTGAAATTACACAAAATGTAAAATCTCTATACAACACAATAAAGAGTAGAAGAAGGGAAGATTCTTAACATCACTTAGTCTCTAAGTCATGATTGTGGTGAACTTCACAACCATTAGCTAGAAACAACGGAACGTCGTTGTTTTGAGCCTTAGTTCCAAGGTAATTAATCATAATGCTCTGATACAAAGTTTCTCACACTCGTAATCTAGACCCCAGATGAGATCGGCGTCGTTAGCCTCTTAGAGGTCGCAGACAAGCCTCTTCTTAGCTTTCATCACAATCATACAATTAAATTTGTGGAAAATTTAAACCTTTTTGATACTTATTGAAGTGAACTTAGACTTCATATAATTACTTCATAAAGTGATATACTAATCAGCTCAAACTTAACAACTATCTATTAATATATAAAGCGATTGAAATAAGAATCATAATATTATTAATAGTTTACCAAACCGTCTCTAATACAAACGCTTGAGAAAATGTTTGAAATGAAATACTAGGTAAAACATCCACTAGCTATATCTAATGTACTACACCTAGAATAATAAACCTAGGCATCCTCAAACTCAAGAGGACCTACCAAAATCTAGAGATCGCTAATCCAGACCGCTTCAACGAATCTTCAGTCTTCTCGAGAATCTACGCCTATAAAATAGTAATAGCATAGGGTTTAGTACACACTTTTACAAAGAATGGGCGTATGCACATAAATGCATAAGGATTATGCATGATATAGGAAATCTCTTCCTATAGCAACATGTCATTTCTAGAAAATGAAGTCACTATACTCTCCTAATTCTTTATTTGTAAATCATGCTATGAATAGGTCATATTTCATGCGTTTATGGAATACAACTGATTTTTTATATGAAAATAATACTTTGGAATCATGAACATAATTTTAGAACAACTCAAACAAAAGTTATTATTTTTGCTCCCTTAGACCGAGAGCTTCTTATCCCATGCCTTTTAAATTTATTTTTCACTCTTTTTCTTCTTGTTGTTGTGTAGTTCAACGATATCTTTTAATCTTATGTTTTTTGAAAGACTAAGGAAATGATTTGGCTTTCCTACTCACAAGTTATATTTATCATTCTTTTTAAATTGGGCATGAATGTATTGATAAGCCAATCATTATTGGCTATGCTCATTCTTTGATTATTTATAGAATATATAGATCTTGGGGCATATTTTCATACTCCAATATTGTCATAAACCAATAACTTATCAAAAATTCATTTTTATCAAATATTGATGATTGATATTCTTAGGATCTTGCTTATTTAATTCACTTTGAACTTACATTTCTTGTTCTTTGATCTGTTGTTCACTTTGAACATGCTACTTTCTTTCTTTTTTACTTTCTTAAAGAAATATGTAGCATTAACTGATATAGATCATGTGAGATAACATGAAATTTAGTGTCATCCTCACAACTAAAAGATGTGGTTCACCAACAAAGGTAAAATCGAATCTAGTGTCTTCCCCACACCAAAAAGAGGTGGTTCACCAGCTAAAGTGAAACCAAATCCAGTATCTTCCTCACCCAAAAAAGAGGTTGTACAAGGCTAAAGTAAAAATGAATACTTTCTTGATCATCAACCGACATAGATCATATGGGCTAACATGAAATCTAGTGTCTTCCCACACATAATAGAGGTGGTTTCACCGGCCAATGTGAAAGTGAATACTACGTAGCATTCTTAGGTTGAATAATCCACTAGCTAGTTCCTATGTTGGAAACATAGTTCATAGACTAGGAGACTTTGGAGACCCTGATCAACCTTGGTAATGAACTCGTCTCATGAGGCTTACATGTGCCGGCATAAGCTCATTGCTACTCTATATGTGCTTCGATCATATTTATTATACATTACAACATTTAGAGTTGACTCAAATATTATTGAAATTGGGTTCTACTATGAGGTATACTTAGCTCAATGGATGACTGCTCACAAGTTCCGTTAATACTTGATGAATGTGAATTTAATCTTACATTATCATCATGGTGCGAGTGAGACTTGTTTCGCGGTTTCTAGCACCCTCTTATGTGAGTAGCTTTACCATAATCATTTAAGTGTAAGTAAGACTTATATAACTTCCTTTAAAACTCTTTGTTAGGTCAATTTCACAACTCATAAGCTTTTAGTTATTTCATTACTCACCTTATCTTGTTCAATGTCTTTTGGTTGTCTTGTACCATTCTTTATGAAAGTTATAAGGACTTATTCAATGTTATTATATTCTTAATGTTCATTTAGATAAGGTATGTTGGTACTTGTTCCAATCGTTAGCATACCCTTGGTTATGAGTTCATTGAGTTACATCTTTCCGAGTTTACTTGTCAAGCATGTATTTGGCATTACAATACATTGGCCATATAAGATTGGTATGATTTTATATATGCCAATTCTAATAATATTTAGGACATAATATTACTATCTAATTTGTTGGCATAAAATGAAACAATGATATTATCACCAAACATTTTCCATGAGTTTATTATTAGCCAGGTCAATTAAATTCATGTATATATAGACTATAGTTATCACATCATGTATAGCAAGCTAACTTTTAACCTTTGATTAGCCTTTAAGAACAATTCCATTTTCTCGAACACAATTAGGCATTACAACATTTGTTTTTTCATGTAAATAATACCCTAATCATACATATTTAACATGTAGGTCTCACTCTACATAATATATCACGGAAACATACACATAATGATCAGTTAGAACCACATACCAACAACATGCTCGAGATTTAGATTATACATACTACAAGAATCGGAAATAGGGGGAACTAGGGGTATGAATATTCGATCATTGGGAACAATGCTAGCTTCTATTTCTTCAATTCAAAAACGTTGAAAAGCCTCTTGGAGAAAGGAATCCAAGAGAGAAAACCCATATCTTTTTGAAGAATAAAATATACAAAGATCACCTTGCGTTTGAAAGAAAACCTTGAAGAACCGCTTTGAAATCACCTAAGGTTTTTTCTTACATTGTTCACTATGTTTCAGTCGTAGATTTTCTAGTGATTAAACGTGAGTATAATTTTTAGGAACTGAATATCAATAATTCAACTTATAATAATTAATTTAACTAAATAAATCAATTAGCTAATTACCAAAACGTCCCTCCTAAATTGTCCAAAAATACGATAACATTTGACTTAACTAAATTCTGAATTTTTGCTTAACCGTCTTTTGACAATTTAAATTAATTAATTAAGTTACTAATATAATTAATTAAGTGACATAGAGTAATTACTAAAGTAACCCTAAGTCGTTAAGACCATAACTAACCATTTTGGACCATCCTAGGTTTTTTACTAGGATGTTTCTTTAGTTATTTAGACGGTTAGTGTCACCCAATTAGGTCTTCGGTTGTCTGATCCACTAGCTAGTTCATTTTAGTTAGTCCTAGGTTAGTTAACTATTTAAGTCAGTTATTTAGAGTTTACGACTAGTTAGGAAGCTTGACCCTATGAAGCTTGACTCGACGTGCACCTTCCCCCTAATTGAATAGGTTGGGTGTTGTTTCTCGGCCAGTACCACATGTGCTTACATATGTGTTGCCATGCACTATCCTTATCGTGCACTCTATCTGCACTTTCAAAGTTCAATTCTTGTTGTCCTAATGATCCTCACTATGTTCTTGGGCACTGCTTAATCTAAATGATCATTTTGAATGATCATGTGATATGGTATTTAGACTTGACACTTCGATGTCTAGTACCTAATGTGTATAATGTGAAGAATATAGTCGTTTAAGTTTAGGGTCTTCATTGCAGGTACAATTTCAAAACAAGCATGGATTGGAACATTTGACATCGATGTGTATGTTAATTTACTTGCGTATACATAGAAATTGGCTAACACGCTAAAGCCAATAATCTTTAACATGCCCAATATTACTCAATATTGGGCATTGGTATTCTTATGTACCTCAATACATATTCTTAAAGCCTAATATACTCTTCACTAGACAAGTACATTTTCTAGAATGTTACAACTACAATGTTAGACATGTCTACGTTGATTTGGATAATGAACTAGATATTGTAACATTTTGGACCAAGCAATGAATAATATTGAGCGACAGCCTAAGAGAATCCAAACATGGATTCCCACTTTTAAATCTATTGATTAAACACCTATTACACCTGTTTGTATGTCTCTTCTAGAGCTTCCTTGGCATTTTTATTATAAGGAAATACTTACTGATATGCTAGCTCCTATATGTATGGTATTATATTAAGTCAATGCAACATTTAATAAAACAAGGGGTTTGATAGCATGAATTAGAATCCATCTTGATTTCACAAAGGATAGACCTAAGTATGTGTGACTTGGTTATGATGAGTAAGATTTTGATAAAGGTAAGTGGAAAAGTATTGAATATGAGAACTTACAGGATTATTGTCCTTACTGTAAGCACCAAGGACACATGATCGAGGAGTGTACAGTCAAATTAAGGGATGAGGAATTGTATAAAAGGAAGAAAATGGAAGATTCACAAAAAAGTAGTGCCAATGCAGAACAAAAATATAGTAATGTTCCATTTAAATTACATCAAGGGAAACACCCTAAAGATAACACACCATCAATACATCAGGCTCATGAAATACTAGTTCAAGGAGATGAATGGAAACAACTTAAAACAAAACTAAGAAGCAAGAACAGGTCCCTAATACTGCATGGAAAGCTAAAGAATTACAAAACTAGAACTTTTGCTAGAGGGCAACGTTATAGAAAATGCAGGTATAACATATAATATACCTACTTATAACACTTTGATTGATCTAGATACACAGGAACATGGTACATCACAACTGGAGACTAGCATGGAAGCGCTAAAAGAAGGCATCAAAATTTAAATGTTACAACAACAAGATCATGCGGTCCAGGAATAAATTATTCTAGGAGAAATGCAGCCGCATATGAGGAAACATTATACAATTATAGTAGACCCGCTGAATATGAGCAGTTTTGCAGCCAAAATTGTACACGCAGATCACAATTTAAAACCAACAGACAAGGTAGGTCGTACAATCCATGAAAGCCATGTACGAGTTAGTGTAGGTAATGTGAAAAATGTAATAGATGTACTAGGTAAGAGTCCATATCTTCATACATCACAACACACACCTATTATTTGTGAAACTAATAAAATTTGTGTAGATCTGGAAAGAAGTGAAAGTCTACATCGACGAGGTTATTATGATCAAAGTTTAGTTAAAACACAGTTCCCTGCAGATAACAACACAAGGAAACAACTTTGTGAGGAGATTCAAAGAGAGGTTGAAGAAAGATCTCCTCAAACCAATAACAACTAATACAAGACAAGATTGAGCAAAAAAAGAAGAGATGAACTAAAAAAAATACTAGAGAAGGAGCATGACACATGGATCGAAACTGAACAACAAGTACAACAAGAGAGAGTTTAAGAAGTGGATTAATATATCAATATAGCATCGGATGATGAGTATGGTGAAGATACTCGATCATTACATAGTAATGAAGATGAAGAAGAGGTACGATCCACCTTCCACACTTATTATGAAGATGCAGTACAAGAATTTCAAGAGAAAAAAGAGTTGTTCCCAAGATGAAGGGAGATTACTAGACATAATCTTCATTCTGAAAATATTAACTAGCCAATCACATGATCTAAAAGTAGAGGCTTGTCATGTTATGAGTAGAGTGAACGGTCTGTTCAAGATTTACAGCAATTGTTTATCAATTTCGTTATGTTTTACATGTAGAATAATGTGGAAGATACATACTTTTATATATCCTTATCATAATGATTTTGTCTAGTTTTGATATAGTTATTAGAATAGTTTTTTTTTTAAACTTTTATTGACTTTCCTTGTAAAGGAGAGAGTCCCCCACGTTTATGAATTCTTAGTAAACTTTGTTTTATGGAGTATTCCTCCATATGTGCTTAGTCTCTTTTGAAGAAACTTTCGGGACTGAGTTGAATAACCTTAGTAGGTTGAACGACTAATTACCCACCTTAGAATCAGAGATAAGGTTTATGTCCCCCTATATGTATTTTTCCATTTAATAAATCATAAGGCCTGAAGGTGTTTTTCAGCCCCTGACCCACAAAAAGGGTCATTCTAATTTTTTTTAAAAACCCTAAAAGATCTTTATGCCCTACCTAAACCCTAAATCCTAAATCTAATACCCCAAAAACCCTAAACCCTTCACCTTTAGAAACTCTAAATCCAATAAACCCTAAAAATCATTTTGAACCTCTACAATAATCCTTAGACCTTAAATCCTAAAAATCCTAAAACCCTAAAATTAAAAAATCTAAAATAAACCCTAAGCCTTAACCCCTAAATAACACTAACAAACACTTAACCCGTAGAAACTCTAAATCTAAAATAATGTAATTAGTAAACCCTATAAAGCCTTGAGTTATGTATACTAAACCCTAAAAAAAAAATCTAAGCACTAAACACTAAAGCCTAAACCCTTAACCTAACATACTAAAACGAAACAAATTCTAGGCCCTAAACCCTAAACCTGTAAAACTTCATTGAAAATCCTAGGGAAACCTACACCCTAAGCCTTAAGAAAACCTAAATGCTATAAACCCTAAAACCATTAAAAACTCTGCAAAACCCCTAATCTATTGTAAGAAACCTCAAAATGAACTAAGATAATCTAGAGCCTCACATGTGCCTTGTTTCGTTGAGTGAGTGAGGTAATTTTCTACTTGCTTGTGTTGCATTTAGTACATAATGGTATGAAGTTTGTGCTACTAGTAAGTTTGGTGCATTGAGTATTATGTTATAGTATGTGGAATGTTGCGAGCTAGTATATGTGTCATTGAGTCCGTGAAAATGGTTGAAAGTGTTAAGTGTCATTTGAGGACGAATGTTCCCAAGTGGGGGATATTATTAGGACCCTAAAAAAGAACTAGGACAATTTATAGCCTCACATGTGTCATAAGGTTTAATAACTTGTTTATAAGGTGTGTCACAACTTGTAATAGTTTCTTTGATATGGTTTGTGTGCAAACCTTAAAGGATGACCAAGGCGTCCAAAAACTAGTCATTTCTCTTTTAGTTTTCCTTTGTGTGTTTTCTCTGTTTTTAAGTCTAAAATGATAGGGGGTACCCTAGTTGTATATAGTCGTGTTTAAATCAAAATTCCAATGTACTACTCCGCAAGAACAAACCTAAGGGTCCTTTTGGAGGACCCAAAGGTAGGAAAAAAGCTTCCAAGGCAGTCTCGAACTGCGCCCATGATCGACGCCTAGTAGACTAGTTGACGCCCCATCGATTGGGTGTATGGCTCACTACTTAGTCGTGGGAGCTTAGCCCCTAAACTAGGGAGTCTGAGTCAAAAACAATGGAGCAACAGGAGGGATGATTAAATGGACAATGGCCCATTATTTGAATCTTTCAATTGGACTTGCAACATGTTGTCTAGACACGACTAAAGGTGAATTGGGAAATTCACCCAACATTTCAATTAAAGGATGACCGGTTATTTTACCTATTTTGGTGTATTTTAAGTTAGTTCGAATCATAAAACCCCTAATTAGAATACATTCTTCAAATGAAACCCTTCCCTCCAAAATATTATTATCTTAAAACCTCCATTAGAGACCAAGCTCAAGATAAAGCTAGGAGGATGGAATCCAAGTGTTTTATTCTTAAAATTTCGTGGATTTTTTTCTATCAAGGTATGGTTTCCCTTGATACTTAGTTAAACTTTAATCTAATGGGTTCTATCAAAAACTTTCCAATGTGTTTCTTAGAGCAAAATTCCTAACTTTCAATCTAAACATGTGTTCATTGTTAAATATTTTTCAATTTTATTGTAAATATGGATTTATTATTCATGAATGTTTCTAATATAATATTCAATGAATTTCCTTTAAAACCCCATGATCTCCATAATCTTTCAATTAAGCCTATAATGTGGGTCTTGTGATCCCGGTTAGATGTTAATTGAATTATGATTAGATTATAATTTATTGTTTAATTCCATTGCTATCTGTATCAATTGCATATGTATTGTTGAGTATTGATATATGATTATCATTGCTTGAAGTAATGGTAAGTTGACCTAATTATTAGTCGTTAATAGTGAAACTAATGTTGTATTGTATGGTCCACTTTTGGTGGCGGTGATTACTTTCTTCTCCATCTATACATGGTTTGATCATTGAATCGAGGGCAATAGATGTAAAATGATTTCATATGAGAATTATCATGACTGTAATGGTTTTGTGTAGTCTTCAATTCTAGTTTAATGACTTAGATATATTGATAATGTTATGCATATGTGAATGATGTTGTTAGGGTTAGGTATGATCTACATGTTTCATTTTGATGAATAATCTTGTAGAATGACCCCCTACCTTTGTAACCCTATATGAATGTGTGATCTTATGATTGTAAGGTGTCTTCTATTAAAATGTTGAATATGTTATTGTCTTTTATGATGTAATGTGAGTGTTTTATATATTGTCCCTGAACGTTATATGTGTGATTTTTTTTTGACTTAGGGGATATGGTTAATGTGTGGTGATCCTATGAAGGGTGGTTTCCTGGGTAACTAGGTTGTTGCTCTTGTCAAGACCCTCAGAATGAGATTATGTGTCTACAGACTCACTTGTTCATAAGAAATTTAATAACATGTTAATTAAGTTAATTAAATTGTGTTTACTTGATATTAACTAGTTTTGAGGTCAAACGTCGATGACAGTTAGATACGTTCGAAAGTTAGACTTTAGACGTGCTATTGTATACTTCTGTGTTTTCCATGTTTTTATGTGTTTTTTGAAGTCTATATTCAGTGGTTATGACCCTAACATATAAGTGAACTCATTTAGGGTCAAAAAGTCTAGGTATGACTCCCCAACCCAAGGGTTGGCCTAGGGGTCCTTGAGGAGGACCCAACCTTGGGCCAAAAAGACGCCCTAGTAAGCAGCCATTTGTTCTTCAATGAAACATGTAAGCGACGCGGTGTGGGGTGTCAGTAGGTCAAATGTTTGATCCGCGTCGTTGATACAAAAAATGCACACTCGACTTCCCCAATAATTAATTCCAAATTATGTTGGAACAGCTATGCGACGTGGGCTTTTTCCCTAAAGAATTTTCCGAATATTCAAGTTAAGTTTGATGTGTCTTAAAGTACAAATAAGTAAGGGGGTATTTTGGGTAATTTGGGAGGTGGATATTAACTGTTTTGAAGACCTATTTAACCCCTTTCCCAAGTAAAACCCCAACACCCAATAAGAAAACCAAAATTCCAAAACTCTGTTCTCTTCAAGATTCTCTCAAACCTCCATGGGAGACCAAACCTCAAGTTCAAGATAAGGGCTGGATTTCTAGTGTTTCTTCTCCAATTATTCTTGGGTATCCAATCAATAAGGTATTGTAGTCGTTGATCCATAGTAAATCTACCATCTAACGAGTCCAATCAATGATTTTCAAAAGTTGTTCAAAGACCAAAATTCCTAATTTTCAATCTATTCATGGGTTCGTAGCCAAATTAATTTCAAAGTCATTTTAATGAAGGATTTAGGTTTAATTACTCTTTTAACTATGCATTTCAATACCATTTTATGAAGAACCCATGATCTTTATAATTTCTCAAATTTGTCTATAATGTGGGTCGTGTGATCATGATGATAAGATTATTATATTTTGTTTAGATTATAATGAATTGATTAGTTCTATATCAATTTGTGTGAATTGATTATGAATTTTTGGGAATTGATCAAGGTGATCATTATCTTAATGATTTGGTAAGTTGACCTATTTCTTCTAATTAGCTAAGAATGTACATTGAATTGTGTTAATTGGTATGGTCCAATTATAGTGGGGGTGTTTACATTCTTTTACATGTTTATGTGTTATGATCATGGCCTTAATGACATTAGATGCTAGATGAATTGATATAATGATTTCCATGTTTAGTAATTTGAAGGATGTAGCCTTGAATCTAGTTCATGTCTAAGTGAATTGATGTTGAAAGATGTTATATGTGTAGTTTTGAACACTAGTTGCATGATTTAGGCGTGTGGACGATTTTTTGTTTATATGATGATTATTTTAGGTTTACGTATGGTCTAGATAGCTAATGATGAGAAATATTCTAATAGCATGACCCCTACGTATCTGAACCCTATATGAAGGTGTGATCAAAGTATGCTATGAGTCTTTTATTCTAATGTTTGATATGTTCTTGTCTTCTATGATGTAATGTGAGTTGTTGTAGTCTATAAACCTTAATACATTATATGAGTGTATTACTTGAGACTTGAGGAATGTAGTACATGCGTTATTGTCTTTAGAAGGTGGCTTCCTCAATGTTATGTTATAAAAATTATGTGGTCATGTTGACCAATGTACACACACACTTCACGAATGAATATGAATATCATTCATATGATTAAGAAAAAGGTAGTTCTCCTATGAATCATTACCCATTTATATGCATGTTAAGTATATGATTAATGAAGTTATGAACATGTGTGATTAGGAGTGTTATGTTAATGTAGATCTCACATTGTATGAACAACACATGATGTATGATTGTATAAATATGGAAAGGACATTCTCACATGAATTAGGGTCTACTATGAAAGGAAATTCTCATCTTATAAACCTTTGTGCTATATGATGTATGAAGAAGCAATATCCTAAAACCTTTTTTGTGAATTAAATCACTAAAGGCTTAAATATATATATACATATATATATATATATATAATGGAATATAGAGCCTAGCACCGAGTGAATATGACAAATGAGAGCCGGGCTTCACATTATTATGTCCGCTTTTCACAAGATAACCTTCATGTTTAGCAAGTCTTGTTTCCGAACAGAGATGTTATCTCATAAGATAAAAATATCCATGTACAGCTAGTCAAGATTTATAGAAGCTATCTCCATGTTCAATAACTAAGTTCCCCCATAAGTTATAGCCTATGGATAACACCTATATAGCGATTTATCAGAGGTTACACCTTAGGAGAGTGTTAGCGATCTCTTTCTGGTGTGAGAGGAGAACACGGAATTCAATATAGCTCACATGGTCTATGTTTCTTATGTATATATCTTCCAAAGTAAGAAATGAAATAACATAAGGTTAAGGGCTCTAATCATAATTATTTGAGAAGGTTACCAAGTATAGAAAGGACTATGGACCCTACACATGCATTTCACGAGTGAACTCAAAGAAAGGATAAGATTTGTACATGCATGAAAGTAACACTTATGTTATGTATGTATGAAATATATGAATGCATTGTTAAATGGTTTTACATAGTATATGTGAGGGTATGGGACTCCATGTGTACATTGCACAAGTCTAGTGAAGGAGTTGTGAGGGTCGTTTGCTTACGATATGGACTATATAAGTTATGACTAAGGTTATAGTAAAGGAAGGAGCCTTATCTGATACTATGAAGCATGTGGCCTTATGTTTAGTTATAAATTAAGATTTTATGACTTGTTTAATATGATATTCCATGTTTAGGGTAACTTCTAAGGTACGTTAGGTGGAAATAGTATTATGGGATACTACATACACATTGCACTAGTGTGACTTGGGGGTTGTCTTTAGTAGCATGGGGCACGTGGAATCCCGTGTTGATGGTCCTTATGTGAAGTTGATGGTTATGATGTGCTTATGACTTGTGAATATATGTGGTTGTGTTTGAGAAGCATATCTATGAAAGGCTATTGTAAGGTGAACTGAAGGTGATATATTGTATCAACTACACTTTAGGGTTTCTTATGGAATGAATTAATATAAAAGATAAGTAATGTATTGTATTTATTGGATATTCCTAAAAGTATAGCAATTGGATTTATGTGCTATTACGAGTAGTATCCATGTATATATGATGTATATGATCTATATTGTGTTTATATGTTCATATGTTCATGAAGTTTATGAAAAGACACGTTGCATGATATCACATGAATTGTCCTCTTCAAATGCATGTTTTTGCATGGTTGTCATACTTAGTGCATTCTTGTACTAATACATTCTTCTTTATCTATGTACACAAAGTTAAAGTGTTGATGGCTATAGAATGTCTCCTCAATGAAGAGCTTGGATATATCACCCAAGTTCAAGTAAAGGGACCCTTATGATTCAAGCGTTGCCTATGTCAAGGATGTTCATTATGTTTATGTAATAGTTAGAATTTTTTTTTCAATTTTTAAGGGTTGTGTCCATATCCTATTCTATTGAGTTGTGTCTTAAGTTGGCAAACGAGTCTTAGAGTCTACTTATGTCCTTATGATAATTTTTATGTATATGAGGTGATGATTCTAGCATATGATGTGCTATGAAAAGTGTTAAGTTTTACATTGTTTTTATTATGATTATGAAATGAATGGTGTCTAAAGGCTTGTATAAGACGTCCGAGAGTTCAAGTACATTGTGTTACTTCGAGGGGGCGCTCTCTTCTCATGAAAAACATAATATCAGAGCATAAGGTTATAGAAATTTTGTTAGGTTTCAAAGTCTCATATTGCCACGTCTAGTACAGTAGCGTTCATTGGCAGTGAGTCTTGAAACATATATGATTGAGAATCTATAGTACGATAGAGTTTCCTTTTTTTCACTACTCTATATAGTTAACCTCTTATGTTTCCTTCTCCTGTGTTCTTTTAGATGTGATTTCTTGGAAAGGGTGATGTCTCAAATATTGAGGGAGAAAACGTGGGTATTGATGCTTAATTGAGTTTTGTGGCTTGATGAGTATTTGTGAATGTAAAAAATTGGTATTTTTGATATAATGTCATTTATGGCCATATTATACTTATGAGAATTGATATGTTATTTTGCGAAGTAATGTTATGCTATGGTTCTAGCTTGTTAATATATTTTGTAATTAAATGAAGTTCCTTGTAAAGGATATGTTGTTTTATGATTATGCATGATGTTATTATAATGTTATGGTATAGTCTTGAAATATTTTGGACACATGTTTAAAATAGTGAAAGAATGATATTACCTTATTCTTTAAGAAATGCCCCCTAGTTTCCCTTGTGTGGATTAGAGTCTTTGTTGTAGACATTTTAAAAAGGAGGAAAGATTTGTGTTGACAATGTAAGGCTGTTGTGAAATATGCTAGCTAATGAGAGAGCCCTTATGACTATTTGACTATGTTCCCTTATGAACTTATACTAAGATTGGGGGAAAAGGGTGAAAGGATCTTATTTCATATGTTTGCTTTATGTCTTTGACATAGAATGACTTAAAGGGTAATGTGTACCCTTTAGTCTTCAAGCAAAGGAGAATTCATTTTTCCCTACTTTAAAGGGGTTAGTTATCTTTTATGTTTGATCTTAAGTATTGTCCACTCAGGAGGTGCTTAGGTTATACCTATGCATAGTTGGTTGGAAGTTTGCACAAAAGGTGATGACCCATGTGTGCGTTTAAGTTTGGTTTGAAGTTTGAGGGTGTTTGATGTAGTTTTATGTTGTCTTGACCTATGGTTGAGGTGTGTAAGGATTATATACCAAGGTACAACTTCCTAAGGACCACCCTAAGGGTCATTGAGGAGGACCCCAATTCTAAACCCCAAGGAAACCGTGAGGTAACCTCAAATGGGGTGACATATGGATGGGGTTAACGCCCCGTTGGTCCATCCACGCCATATGTATTTCTTATGTATGTCAAGACCGCCATCTTAGGTGCAGCATCAGGCCGCGAGGCTGATACAAACCTCACTGCCTCAACCCAAAATTTCAGAAAAATGATGGGATTTGTCCCCGTGACACGCAACAACATCCCATTATCATTTAAGTTGTTTTTTTGTAATTAAACTTCATAAAAATACCCATTTAAGTGTAGGGTATTTTGGGTAATTTATAGGACGACTATATATGGATATTAGGTCATTTTTAGACAACTTTTACACGTTCCAAATAAGATTAAACAATTTTTCTCTCATCTCTCTAAAGAACGCTCTCTTTTCAAAACACCATTGAAGAACAAAAAGAGTTTATGGAAAAAGATGAAGACTTCAAGGTTTTCATCCAAATTTTCGTGGATTCATTATCTATAAGGTATGGGTTTTTAACTCTGCGGATTCCTTTCACTAGGAGGTCCTTTCAAAGATAAGTTTTCAAGACATTCAATTTTAGGGTTTTTACTCTACAAAATTGATTTTTGTCCTAACTCTAATTTTATGATTCTCGATGAAATGCAATTCTTTTCTATGTTTAATTACGCATATATTGTTGAGTGTTTTACTTGTAATGATAGATTTTCATGTGGAGCATGTTCATTATTAATTTGATGGTTTCGAATGGTCTATACTTACTACTTGATAATATGAAAACGTTGAGATTCGAACTAAGACTATAATGAACACTCAAATGACCCCTTCCGTTATACTACATTATGGATTGGTCTTGTACATTATTTAAAGAGTTGTTTTTTTGTTATGCTATTGAGTATTCACTATGTTATGGTTATGAGTGTTGTAAGTTGAACATAAATTCTTTAATAAGGAACTTGGAAGAGAGAGGTTAGTACTCTAATGTCCTGATTACTCTACAATGCATATGTTAGCCTATAAATCATGATACTATGTTATTGAAGTATGTATGATGTTTCTATGTGTTTATTTTGTGCTATGAACATGTTACTTGTGAGGTCATGATAAGAACACAAAAAATACAAGTTATGATATTTCCTTGGATGTTTTACACAAGATGACTACGTTATGTTAATATCAAAAACGAAGTGTTAGAATGAAACGAAATTCTCATTTAATCCTAAGGATCTCATGATCATGTTTATACAAGGAGTTAATCTCCTATGTCCTATGATGAGTTAATAATAAAAGACAACTTAAAGGTTATTCAAGAAAGGGACGTAAGCTAAGTACCAATGAACTAGATATGAGAGGTGTCCATTCCCTAGTATGAAGGTAGGTTTACAATAACTCTCGTGAGATAGAGGCTTCCATTTGATGTGGGTCTATGGGTCTCTAATACATTTCCTATTTTTTGAACTATACTACCACAATAGTATACTAGCTAATGGGTGCACCTAGAAAGCTATGTCATGTTAGGTTCTACATTAACCGGTAGACCACCTTCTTTAGTTGTGGGGTTTTATGACACCGGATTGCATTTTTAGCTCACATGGTCTATGTCAGTGAAGGCAAATTTTCCTCATGTAAAATGAAATACAAATAAATGGAAATTTACTATAGTGACATGAAGAGTCTACTTAGTACAGGTAAGGGTATAGGACTCTACGTAGACATTGCACAAGTTGACTTTAAGGGAAGTCATAGGAGATTGTTGTTATGTAATATGGTGACATGAAAGATATATGTCTATGATATGTGATGTTACTCTTATATGATGTTGGTCATTATGATGAATATGCTATTGGGTCATATTGTTATATTAAGTTATGACTTCTTATTTTACAAGTTATATGAAGCAAAACTTTATTCATATTCTCCTATCTCATCTACTTTGTTGTGAGGGGTTATGGGGCTTCACATGAACATTGAACTTGTAGGTTAAGGATGAGATCATTAGTAAGTGTCATGTATGTTCTGTTCTTTGATCTTTTTAATATAAAATGTTCACATGACTCTATGAAATTTTATTTTGATCATGTTGTATGTTGATGGATTCCTTAACTTTTATATGTTCTATTTTATGTGCATTGAACAACTCACATGACATAGCATGCTGTCTAAAGAAATGATAAATGATCATTTTTCATGGATGTCCTTGCATGTTATATGCATATACCTATACATAGTACATGTGGCTTACTAACCCCATTACATTATATTACTACAGCTGTAGGTTTCACCATTGAAGTTTAAGGATATCAATTTGAAGAAGCTTGGAACTTTTTGTCTAAGTCGTGGTAGGTCCTCATGTTCGGGGATGCTATATTTCATATTCTAGGTTATGAAGACTTAGTTATTAAGAATATTCTACTTCTATGTAAGTTCTTTTTGCATTTTTTTGTATTTAGGCCTATATGACATATTGAATATTTATTGACGATGTCCAGATTCTTACTCATTAGATGGTTTTATATATGTGAGGCAAGTTTTGGAATACCATATATCATCATGAGTGTTAAGTATGAAGTCCAAGTATACTTCAAATATCACGTAAAAGTTTTAAATTTTCCACAATTTTTACTGACCACATGTTATGGCGAATGCTAAGGGCTTATCTGATTCCTTTGAGAGGGCGACGAAGTCGGTCTCATCTAGGGTATTATCTTTCGGTTGTGATTGAAAGTATTTTCTCACACAATACTCATGAATTAATGATGATGAGGGAATGTGAAGGGTTCTATACTATAATGTTGAATATTTGTATGCTTAGGCATCTTATTCTTAAATATATGAATGTAAATGTGAATATGTATTGTTAATGAGTAGGCTAGAGCATCCTCTTCTAGAATAATGAATGTATCATGACTTCATGTCTAAATAATCCAGAATCGCTAGACCTATTGTTGGTAGACTGTTTATTAATAAATTGAATGAATAAATGTGTGTGAATATTTAAAGGTAAATATAATGACTAACATGTTCGTATTGTTTAGATGAGATACTATGACTTGTATGACGATTACTTGTGTTGCATGTCTCTTATGCTATTGCGCAATGATATTTAAAAATTCTATTAATGCATGGTTTTCCAACCAAATTTCCCTCAATAAAGCATGTTTTTGCACGGTCATCATACTTAGTACCTAATTGTGGTAACACCACTTTCTTAATCTTATGTTTAATTTTGATCTAATAGATATTTAGTAGTTTCTTTTTTATTGTGAAGTATTGTCTTCCTATTCTATTTTCAAATTTTACTTAAGATGGCCATGTGAGACATTCGTATTCCGCTGGTTTATAAAATAAAAATTCGATTGTTGATTTTATTGAGAAAATTATTAATTTTGAACTATTTTCTATCAACAATGAGATGAATTAATTCTAAAAAGCTTGTACAATACCCATTTTTGTGTCAAGTACGTTGTGTCGCATCTAGGGGATGCTCTCAAGCCGTGACAAAATTGTGTTTCAGAGCATAAGGTTTCGGGAATTGTTATTTTGGTTGATGTCTCACAAGCCACGTTTAGTTGAGTCTTGTCCATAAGTGTGCGTCGTGGCACATATATGAGCGAGAGACTTAGTACATTAGTAAGTTTCACATTCATCAGTACTCTTGTCTCATGCAATAGAGCTTAAATTCATAATCTTTGTCTCTCTCTCATTCCTTGGCCATTAGTATTCTAGATGTGACTACTCAAAGGGCTAATGCTTTAAAGATATGCATGTTAGTTGAATTTTACCTTAAAGTAACATATTGATTTTTCATTATTATATTTATTCATGTTGATATGCATCTATCATGATACTTCTATCTTTTATGAATTGACATGTTGAGAATCTTCAAATGTGTTCTTGAAAGAGTTGCATATTTTGCCTAATTTTGCAAAGATTAGCATTATGTAATTTGGATAAGGAAGTTCCGCCAATGAAATGATGAATATGGTGTTTCGATGCACAATGAGTTTGTAGATGTAGTCCCTGCTTGCTTGTATTGCATGAGGTTTGTTTGATCTTATTGATGTGGAGTTAATAATTCCCCCAAGTTTTGTGCATTGTTGATGCATAAATTTATATATCATGCAATAATGGTGGTCTTATAGTCTTTAATACATACCGCTAATGTGTTATTAAGTGTCATTTGAGGACAAATGTTCCTAAGTGAAGGATAATGTAACAACCCTTAAAAAGAACTAGTGAAACTAGAACCTTACGGGTGTGTGTTTTAGTTTGGTCATATGTTTGAGGGTGTTTTTCGTTAGGACTCGAGGGTTTACCCTAGAAGTTATGGTATTCTCGAATCTTAACATGGCGTCGTCTCATAGGTCTATGACAATCCCTTAGAGATCATTCATTGCATAATCATAAAAATAGCGAAAAATTTAAATCTTTTCATAGCATATCATATGCTAGAACATACTTGGTGTATATATATAAATATATATATATATATATATATATATATATATATATAATATTATAATACATAGATAGACTCTATTATCTCTTTGCCATCTTAAGACACAACTAAAAATAATAGAACAGGGAACGACCCTTAATATCATAAAATATAAGTCTAAGCTATTACATTAACTTGAAGAAACATCTTGACATAGGCAACCCTTGAATCATAAGGGATCCTTTATTTGAACTTGGGAAATATATCCAAGATCACTTAGGAGACATGCTCCAGCCATCACCACCTACACTTTGTGTAAAAAGATGAATAAGAATGGTATTAGAACAAGAATGCACTAAGTATGACAACAGTGCAGAAACGTGCATCTAAAGTGGACATTTAGTTAGAATCATGCAACATGTCTTTTTAGTAAACTTCATGAACATAGGAACATATAAGATCAATATAGTTCACATACATAATAAATACATGGATTATACTCATAATAACACATAAAGAAAATTACCATACATAAAGTATATTCAATACACACCATACATTACCCCTCTTTTATTTTACGTCTTTTATTAAGTAACTCTCAAGTGTACTTAGTACAATGTATGACTTTGAGGTCACCTTACAATAATATTTTATAATATGTCTCATATACATAACCTCATATATTCACAAGTTATAAGCACATCAAAGACATCAACTTCACATAAGGACCATCACCTAAGAAAACTCCTAAGTCACGCTTGTGCAATGTGTAGGTACAATCCCATAATACTACTTCCACCAAGTGTACCTAAGAATACACCCAAGACTAGGCATAACATACTCAATAAGTTATAACATATTCAACAAGTCATAACATATTCAACAAGTCATAGCATATCCATTTACAACAAGCAATGACGCCACATACTTCATATCATCATATAAGAACTCTTTACTTTACCACAACCTTCATCACAAATAATAAAGTTCATTTCATAGGTAAACTAACCTAATAAGCCCTTCACAAGATTACTTGTGCAATGGACATATGGACTCCCATTCTCCCACACATACTAAGTAAGCTTATTTAGTAGCCATAGGTGTAATTCAAGTGCATAGTCATAATTCATATCTTAACATAGCAAGGTCACTTAACATGAATTCATACAAGTCATATATAACCTAAGTATTTACTTAATAAGTGTATCGAATCTTATCCTTTCTCGAAGTCATCTAGTGCAATTATAGGTAGGGTCCATAGTCCTCCAAGTAAAATTCCAAAGGAATATAGAGTAGAGTTCATATTCTTATCTTAGTTAATTATTATCATTCGGGAGACATAACTGTAACCGACATAGACCGTGTGAGCTAGATGGAATCCAGCGTTCTAATCCCACACCAAAAAGAGAGGGTTAACACTTGTCGAAGGTGCAACATTGCGTACATAGATATTCTAAGTGGATCCACTAAGCTAGATTCCTATGTGGGCACAAAGTTATGGAAAAAGGAGATTGCTTCTAGAAACCATGACTAACTAAGCGTGAAGGTTTACATCTCATAAGATAACATCAAGGTTGGGAACCTGGACTTACTAACGTGAAGGTTCTCTTGTGGAAAGATGAACTTACTAGACGTCAAGCTCCCAGTCTCATTTGTCATGTTCACTCGGTGGTAAGCACTAACTCCCGTTTTAAACATCATTAAGCCTTTTTATAACAATAGTTCATAATGAATAGTCCTTAGGAACTTAATACCTCATATATCATATAGCTCAATGTTATCTAGGACGAGAATTCAACATTAAACATAGAACCTACGTTATATGACAATGTCTTTTCACATATTCATATCATATGCATACATTCATATATGTGTGTACATATAAGTAAGATCTAATTTCACATAAATACATTTAGGAACACATGTTCATAACTTCAGAAATAATATACTTTACATGCATATAAATAGGTAATGATGCATAGGAGAAGTATTTCTTACTTAGTCATCATGAATCTATCCTATTCATAGATTGCATGAAGTGTGTGTGTACATTGGTGAACATTAACAAATAATGGCTATCACATAGTATTGAGGAAGCCACCCTCTAAAGATAACAACAAATGTACCGCATTGTCCAAGTCCTAATTCATACAAACATATAGAGTATGGAGGACTATAGACTACACACTCTCACATTACATTATAGGAGGCAAGTACATATTCAACAATAGAATATAAGACTCCTAGAATACTTTGATCACACAATCATATAGGGTTCATATGGGTAGGGGTCATGCTATAAGGATATTCTTCATCATTAGCATATATATCACATCTAACCCTAACATGATCATCACACATATACATATAGCATCATATCTAAACCTAGGTTATAAAGTAGCATAGAAGACTATTCATATAACATTACATAACATTAATTCACTTAGACATGATATTAGAATCAAGGATAATTCCTTCAACTTCCTAAAATATACATATCATATCAATTAATATTGCATCTAATGCCTTTGAGGTCATGATCATAACAAATAAATATGTACAAGATTGTATACACCGCCACCATAAGTGGACCATACCAATCAACACAATTTAATGTACATTCTAGGCTACTTAGAAAAAACAAGTAAATTTACCAAATCTCCTAGATTTTGATCATATTAGACAATTTATCCATAATGCATATCCATATATAAATAAAGTAATAGCAATAAGCAATTCAACATAATCTAATCACAATTTTATAAACGTCAAGTCAAAATCACAAGACCCACATTATAGGCTAACTTTGAGAAATTAGGAGGATCAGTGGTTATTCATAAAATTGTAGAGAAATTCATTATAAAATAAGTATATAAACATATATTCATCATTAGAATTCTTTTGAAATCAAATTGAGAATGAGCCCATGTCTAGATTGAAAATTAGGATATTTGACTTTGAAATTCATATTTAGAAAACCTTTCAAAGGAATCCATAGATGAATGGTTATATATGGATGAACAATA
Source organism: Solanum peruvianum (assembly GCA_027705065.1). Taxonomy (NCBI): domain Eukaryota; kingdom Viridiplantae; phylum Streptophyta; class Magnoliopsida; order Solanales; family Solanaceae; genus Solanum; species Solanum peruvianum. Next base: position 26,873,105 of record JAKWJD010001763.1, read on the forward strand.
ACCATACCTTATATATTAAAAATCCCATGATAATCTTAGAATAAATCTGCAATAATCCTACTCCATAGCTTGTTCTTGAGCTTCGTCTTCAATTGAGGTTTTGGGGTTTTGGAATAGAAGAGAACTTTGGGAATTTTATTTCATAAAGCGTATTTGTTTTTTTTGCTTGTTAAAGGTTTTTAAAAAGGTCCTAAAACATTAAATAAAGCGTCCCCTAAGTTAACAAAACACCGCCACACGAATTGGGGCTTTTAGATATGTCAAAATGGACTAAAAAAATGACGCAACCAGAACTTGGAGTGGGCTGCGCGTCGTGGGGCAGCCTCCCAACTCTGTGTCAAATAATTTTTGGAACAGTGAGGTGCGTTATAGGCACTCCTCACGAGGTCAAGGTCTCGTTCTTTCTCCTGCACGCTGCCTTGGGCAGCCTCTTGTCCAAGGTTTGGGTACTCCTTGGGAACCCTTCGGGTGGTCCCTGGGGAGTCGTACCTTGAATTTTTGACCCATAACATGTCTATTAAGGTAATAGGGTCAATCACAATGCTTCTAAACTCCAAAAAAACACATAAAATTGAAGCCAAACATACAGACTCACTCGCATGTCGAAAGACAAACTTTCGAACATCTTAAATGTTCTTGGGCGTTTGAAATCCAACTGCCTTCAAATAAATTATACAATCTATAACACACTTTTTTATCATGTTATTAACTTTTTTAGGAACATGTTAGGCTCTATATACCTTAGCTCATTTGAGGGTGTGTCAACAGTCCCCCACTTAGAACAATATTCGTGTTCGAATGGCATTAACTATACTGGATCTTCCTAGGAAGATCAATGAGAAATCCTTTATAACTTGAATAATTATACCTAATGGTGGTGACACTTCATGTGGATGGTTCTTGGGTTTGTAGGCCTAGTGTTTGTGGCCCTCTCAAGCACACCAACGTATGTTATTGAAACTAATCTATAGGAATGTAGGCTAAGACCCGAGTAGATATGGTGAGATTGAATTTACCTCAATGTTAGGCTAAATATAAAATGTCTTTAATATCCCTCAAATATGTTCCCACAAAGGTCCTAGATATGGATCAACTTAAGGTACATGAAGTAATCTCCCTTAGGCAAGGGGACCACCTTTTCATGGTAAGGGGATTAAACACATGATTCCATGTACAATCTCTCATGGTATAAATTTGTTAAACAATTATTCCGATCACGTGGTATGTGCATTCGATCTATTTGATAAGTACTACAAACTATAGGTAGTAGTATTGGATGATATCTACACATGGCACGAGTGGGATTTGAAAGCGCTCTAGGTAATTCTATAAGTCTTAGTGACTAATATGTGAAGTCATCTAAATTTATAAATGTCCTCTTATGTGAAATTTTATGACAATGATAACCTAAGGTCTAGTGATGAAAATGATTTAAATGAAGTTATTCAGTAATGTTTACTCTATATGTTTAAAGGCGTGCTATACGTTAATCCTATCATGAGTTTCTTCTTTATGATGTCTTATTGTATATGAATGTGCCTTTCTTATGGTGAATTCAAAGGAGTACTTAGGATGAGTTATATTATGAGATGCTACTTGCACATTCCACAATTATGACTTAGGGGTTGTCTTAGGTAATGCTCCTAATGTGCCAAGTTGACTTATGAAATGCTAATGTCTCTTAAATGCTTTATCATGAAAAGATTGAAAGGTGAGTTCACTTTTGATGACTTAGTGAGGTGTCTTAGTGTGGATGGTTGTATGGGACGCTATTCATACATAACATAAGGTATAGTAGAAGGGTTACTTGAGGTGAAGGTTTGAAGGTAAAGGTAATGACTAATATGTTTCTATCGTCTAGATGAGATACTTTGACTTGTATGATGAGTACATGTGTTGTATGCTCTTATGCTATTGAGCAATGATATTTAAAAAGACTATTAATGCATGGTTTACAACCAAATTTCTCTTGATAAAGTATGTTTTTGCATGGTCATCATACTTAGTGCTTAATTGTGCTAACACCACACTTTGTTCATCTTTTTACAGCAAGTTTAGGTTTTGAAAAGTGATTACTTTTACCTAGTTGAAGTACTTGGATTACTATTCGTCCTAGACATTGTATGTTCTCATGTTTTTGAGGACAAAGAAAATATTATGTTTAATTTTGATTTAATATATATTGAGTAGTTTTTTTTTATTGTAAAGGGTTGTATCCCTATAATGTTTTTAAGATTTTACTTAGGATGGCGATGTGAGACTTTCGTATTCCGCTGCTTTATGAATGCATATGAATGTTAGTTGAATTCTGCTTTAAAATGATAAAATGAGTTCTCATTATTAGGTTTACTCAGGTTGATATGCATCTATCACGATTTTTCTATGTGCTTCATGAGTTTACTTTTTGAGCATGTTCAAATGTGTTCTTGAAAGGGTTGCATATTTTGCTTAATTTTGTTAAGATGAGCATGATGGGATATACCAAAGGAATTTCCTCAAATTAAATGATGAATATGGAGTTTCTATGCACAATGAGTTTGTATATGTAGTCTCTTCTTGGTTGTATTAAATGAATTTTATTTTATCTTATTGATGTGGAGTGAATAATTCCTTCAACTTTTGTGAATTGTTGATGAATTTATATTTATAATGCATGCATAATTGTTGTCTGCTAGTCTTTATTTGTTACCCCTAATGTGTTTTTTAAGTGCCATTTGAGGATGATTGTTCTTAAGTAAAGAATAATATAACTACGTGTGTGTTTTTTAGTTTGGTCTAATGTTTGAGGGTGTTTTATATTGTTGTATGTTTTCTTGACCTATGTTTGAGGTGTTTAAGAGTTAAACGTCAATGTACGACTCCCCATGGACTACCCTAAGGGTCCTTGAGGAGTACCCTAAGTCTAGATCCTTACGCCCCATAGAAACCATGAGATTATCACAATGGGGGTGACCTAGGGATAGAGTTCACACCCCATAGGTCCATCCACGCCCTGTGGATCGCATCCACAGGTTAAGCACCCAAATGAGGGATATGATACAAACCATGAATGCACAGTACAGTCCCGTCAACCCATCCATGATCTATGGATGGGGACTCATGAAATGGACCTGCAATTTTTTTTTTGTTCGACAAAGTTAGGGGTGAATCGGAAAATTCACCTCAAGTCTTTAAAAATCATGGACGGTTATTTTAGGTACTTTAAGTTATTTTAAGTGTAGTAGAAGTGTTAAACATATTTATGGCTTCCATTATTTTCAACAACCCCAAAGTTAGAAACCTCTCTTATCCAAAAATCTCTCTCAAGGAAACCTCAATTAGAGGTGAAGAACTCAACGTTCCAAGGTAAAATTATTCAAATTTTCAAGTTAACTTCGTGGATTCTTCATGTATAACCTATGATTATCCTTCAACTAGGGATAACTTCCATCCCTAGAGTCAATTCCAATGTTTTCAAGTTCAAGAGAATCACCAAGTTTTCCTCAATCTGATGTGTTCTTTCATTAAATTATATTACAAGTTTTATTAATGGAATTTTGTTGTTGAATTATTATTTTATTGATGGATTATGATGAAAAACTCTATGAACCCATTATCCCTCTCAAGTTCTTCATGGTGCATTATGATGTGGGTTTATTGATCATGAATTAATATTGACAAACTATCCCTGAATTGAGTTAAGTTATTTATTTGTATCATCATTTATGCTTAATCATGGTGAATTATTGAAGTATTGTTATATCAATGTGTTGGTGATTTGAGATTTAAAGCATTGAATTCAAATTGTGATTAATTGAATTAGAATTTTGAATGTTATGTAGATCCACTTGAAAGGGGGAAGTGCCGATTTTCTAGTTATGTGACAGTGAATTCAATGAAGTTATAATGATAATGTCTTGAACTTTATATATGTGTAATCTCAATAATATATTGGTGATATTGCCTATTGAAAGTATTTTCACAATAAATGCTCATGAATGAATTATGGTGATGGAATGTTAATGGTTCTATATTGTAATGTTTAATGCCTTGAATTTGTAGGCTTAGCCATCCTATTCTTCTATAAATGAATGTAAAGGTGAATGTGTATCCTTAATATGTAGGCTAGAGCATCCTCTTCTTGAATGATGAATGTATCTTTACTTAATGTCTAAATGGTCATGAATTGGTAGATTTATTATTGGTAGACTATTTATGAGCGAATCTGTTTTATTGGTAGACCTAATGTTGGTATTGTCTATATAAATGAAGTAGTGATGAATAATTCTATGCTAAACCTTGTATTAGTAAACCTAATGGTAGTATCCTTTCATGAGGAGGATACGTGCTAATCTAATTGTAAAACCTTGAAGTAGTAGACCGAATAGTGGTGCCTCCTTCATGTGTGAAATAATGAACTTAGGAGCGGTAGAGCTAATTGTGGTGTCTTTTCTTAGGAAGATCAACCTATCCTTTATACCTTGAATCGTAGACCTAATGGTGGTGTCCCTTCATGTGTATGTGTGTTGGGTCGGTAGGCCTAATGTTGCTGGCCCTCTCAATCACACCAATGTAATGTTAATGAAACTAATATATGTAAATTTAGGCTATACACTGAGTGAATATAGTTATATGGAGGTTCTTCAAACATTAGGTTGAATTTCAATGAACGTCTTTCATATACCATAACAATATTTGCACATAGGTCCTAGCTATGGATTCATTGAAGATAGAGGAACCGGTCTCCCTAAGGCAATGGGACCACATGGTTATGGTGTGGGGATAAATCACCGGATTTCATAAACTAGCTCTCATAGTCTATGTCAGTTAAGCGCTTATTCCCATCACGTGGGATATGTGTAATCTACTTACTAGATAAGTACTACAAACTGTGAGTAGTAGTATGGGGTGTTATCTACACATGGTACGAGTAGGCTTTGAAAGTACTTTAATGAGTTCCATAAGTCTTAGTGACTAATGTGTTAAGTCCTACAAATAAATAAATGTCCCCATATGTTAAAGTTAATGATAATGATGACCTAAGCTCTAATGAATGAAAGTGATCTAAATTGAATGAGTGAATAATGTTGAATCTTATATGCTCTAAGGTAAAGATGCATGTTATACTTGAATCATATCACGTGTACTTATTTATCATGTATTATTGTATATGAATGTGTCTTGATCATGGTGACTGAAAAGTAGTCCTTAGGTGAGTAGTATTACGGGATTCTACTTGCACGTTGCACAATTATGATATCTCTTAAATAGTTTATTGTGAAAAGGTTGAAAAGATTGAAAGGGGTGTTCACTTTTGTTGAACTTAGTGTGGTACCTTAATGTGGAGGTGGTATGGGACGCTACCCTACATTGCACAATGTATAACATAAGGGTTACTTAATGTAACGACCTGTTTAGTCGTTTGAGCAGCGGATTTTTAAATGCTGGAAAAACTGGCTGAGACAACGTGTGTCCCGACGGACCGTCGTGGACACGACGGCCCGTCGAGGAGGTTTCGTCCCATGGCACTTAGAATTTTGAATTTGGGTACTGAAAATCGACTCTCTGTAAATTGTGACGGACCTGCAGGACGTGCCGTCACATCCACGACGAACCGTCGTGAGTCCGGTTGCAAAACACTTCAACTTTTGAGAATTTGGTGCAAGAAAACGAGTTTCTGACCGTCATGACGGAGGAACAGGACGGACCGTCACAGGTGTGACGGGCCGTCACAGACCACTTGAGCTCGAGGGAGCTGCGACGACCACCGTGACGGACCGTCGCAGGCACGACGGCCCGTCACAAGTTGCGCAGTCCTAGGAAACTTAGGATTTCTCCACACGTTTTAAGGGTCGTTTTTGACTATTCTTTCCTGAATTATAAAGATTGAGGGTTAACATTAATAAGTCTAATTACTTAGGGGTTAAAAGGGGTAACCTTAAGTTAATTAGAGGGGTTTATTGTCCTTTTTCACACTTAATTATATGATTAATTAGGGTAAAAGAAAGAGGGTTTGAACATAAGAAAACAAAAGAGGAAGAACAAGAAAGAGGGAGAGAGCAGTCGATCAAAGGGAAAAAGAATAACAAAGCTTGGGAATTTCTTGTTGATTTCAATTCTTCGGTGGAGGTAGGTTATGGTTTATGTTACGATATTCGTAGTGAACTCTTAATAGTGAATATTATGTGTTGATAGTATTGTAAACCCTGCTATGTGCTTAAATTGTATGCTTGCATGATTTGATTACGAAATTGTGATGAATTAACAAAGCATGATGAAGCTATTGAATCCCAAATCTTGAAAGAACCATAATTCGCTTGATATATTATATAATAAGACTGATGATGCCTTAGTATGAAAGAAGGCTTGATAAATTATATAATGATAATGAGGATGCCTTAGTGTAAAAGAAGGCTTGATGAATTAGGGGATCGGGTGCCACGTTCCGGTACCAGGATAGAATGAATATGAGGATCGGAGTGTCACGTTCCGACACCAGGATAGAATATGGATCGGGTGCCACGTTCCGGTACCAGGATAGAATGAATATGAGGATCGGAGTGTCACGTTCCGACACCAGGATAGAATATGGATCGGGTGCCACGTTCCGGTACCAGGATAGTATATGAGGATCGGAGTGCCACGTTCCGGCACCAGGATAGAGTTAGAGGAGCGGAGTGTCACGTACCGACACAAGAGGAAGAAAGATAATGAATCTTGAAAGATAATGAATATACTCAATCTAATGAACTTAATTCCCAAATGAGTATGGTATTGAGGCTTGAGTCCTCATGTGTGAACTTGACGGTAATTGTTAATGATAAAGTAATTGTTGTTGCTACATGTTGAGTATTGTAGTTGATTTACTTTATTATTGATATATATTGTTCCCTATTTTGAGTTAGCCGATGATATCTACTCAGTACGTGTGGTTGTACTGACCCCCTACTTTTATGTTTTCCCTTTGTTATTTGTGTTATGCAGCAAACGTTCCGTCAACTTCAACACAACAGTAATTCGGGCCAGAATTCGTCATACCGGATCTCAGGGTGAGCTAACGCTTCTAGCTTGGACTGGATCTTCGTCTATAAGTCTTGATGCCTTGACTTCCGGCATGGACTAGTTTCTTATGTATTTTTAGCTTCTTAGACATTCTTAGATAGTTTAGTTAGCAATTTGATCATAGATGTTCTTGTGATGATGACTTCCAGATTTTGGGGAATATTAATAATAGTTGAGTTGTTTTATTTATGAGTTTAAGTCTTCCGCATTATTTCTGTTGATATTATATTGAAATGTTAAGGTTTAGATGGGTTGGTTCGCTCACATAGGAGGGTAAATGTGGGTGCCAGTCGCGTCCCCGAATTGGGTCGTGACAGACTTGGTATCAGAGCATTAGGTTCGTTGGTCTCATCACACAAGAACAGGTCTAGTAGAGTCTTAAGGAACGGTAGGGGGACGCCTTTACTTTTCTTTGAGAGGCTATAAGACATTAGGAAAATTCCATTCTTTCATTCTTTCTTTCGTGCTACTACTTGAGTCCAATTGGTATCTAGGTGATACAAATTGGTATCTGACCATCTTCACTCTATTTCGCAGATGGTTAGAACTAGAGCAACGACCGCACCAGCAGCGACAACGGAAAGACATGAAACTACTGAGCCAGCCACTGGGGCTGTGGCTCGAGGAAGGACAACGGCAAGAGGCCGTGGAAGAGGTCGTGGGAGGACGTCCTCTAGAGGAAGAGGACGAGCACCTAGCCCATCTGATACTAGGGCGGTGACTCCTCCACCGACTGAGGAGGTAGTAAGAGAGGGTGAGGAAGGGGAAACTGAACAAGGGCAGAATGAGGAAATGCCACCCCAACCTACCCCAGAGATGATCAACCAAGTACTTGCTTATCTTAGCGGGTTTCCCCAGGGTCAGGCTCCTCCAGTGGTTTCTGCACCAACACCTCCGGTTTCAGAGATACGACATGCGGCTACTATGGCTCCCCGCATGGATGCCTCATTGGGAATCGGCACATTTCCACGTCTGACTACTGGGCCTATCATGACAAAACGATCAACACGAACTTTTCAGTAAGTTCTTGAAATTGAAACCTCCAGTCTTCAAGGGTGCAGAATCTGAGGATGCTTATGATTTTCTGGTTGATTGTCATGAGCTACTACACAAGATGGGGATAGTAGAGAGGTTTGGTGTCGAGTTCGTGAGCTATCAGTTCCAAGGGAACGCCAAATGTGGTGGCGTTCACATGTTGAGTGTCAACCAACAGAGGCACCACCTATGACTTGGGAATCATTCTCTACCCTATTATGGAGAAGTATATCCCAAGGACCTTGAGAGATAGAAAGAGGGATGAGTTCTTGAGTCTTGAACAAGGAAGGATGACAGTAAACGCGTATGAGGCTAAATTTCGCGCACTATCCAGATATGCCACCCAACTTTGTTTCAGTCCACAAGAACGGATTCGCCGTTTCGTGAAGGGTTGAGGTCGGAGTTGCGGATTTCAGCCTTACAAGTAGCGGCAACGGCAACATCTTTCCAAGAGGTGGTAGACTTTGTGATAGAGGTGGAAGGAGTGAAGCCAGATGACTTCACCACGACATCGACATCAAAGAGGTTTCGAAGGGGAGGTGAGTTTAATGGTTCCTACTCTAGAGGACAGAACTCCGGAGGTCACTCAGTTCGACCAATACAGTCTTCACTACAGACTGTAGTTGGGGGTCCACCTCAGAACGGTCAACACTACTCCGAGAGACCTATGCGTGAACCCAGAGAATGTTATGGGTGTGGAGAGATTGGACACATTAAGAGGTACTGTCCAAACCAGAGTTACAGACCCCCGATAGCTAGAGGTAGGGGCGGTCATGGTAGAGGCCGTTTTTCTGGAGGGCGTGGTGGCCGAGGTAATGGTGGTCACCAAAACGGCAGAGGTGAAGGGCAAAACGGAGCCACTACTACACAACATGGTAGGGGCAACAAACAGACAAATAATGGGGCTCATTGTTACGCTTTCCCTGGGAGGTCTGAAGCGGAGGCGTCTGATGCAGTTATCACAGGTAACCTTCTGATTTGTGATTGCATGGCATCCGTGTTGTTTGATCCTGGATCCACATTTTCTTATGTATCTTCCTCATTTGCTAATGGTCTAAATTTGCATTGTGAATTACTTGACATGCCTATTCGTGTTTTCTACTCCGGTGGGTGAGTCTGTGATAGTCGAAAAAGTGTATAGGTCTTGTTTGGTGAATTTTGTGGGGAGCAACACGTATGTAGACTTGGTTATTTTAGAAATGGGTGACTTTGATGTAATTCTGGGTATGACTTGGCTTTCTCCGAATTTTGCGATTTTGGATTGTAATGCTAAAACGGTGACGCTAGCCAAGCCTAGGGCAGATCCGTTAGTGTGGGAGGGCGACTACACTTCCAGTCCGGTGCGTATTATCTCCTTTCTTCGTGCTATGAAAATGGTGAGTAAAGGGTGTTTAGCTTTCTTGGCACATCTCAAGGATGACACTACTCAAGTACCTTCGATTGAGTCAGTTTCGGTAGTCCGTGAATTTTTGGATGTGTTCCCTGCAGATCTTCCCGGTATGCCACCGGATAGGGATATTGACTTCTGTATCGATCTTGAACCCGGTACTCGCCCCATTTCTATACCCCCGTATAGAATGGCCCCCGCGGAGTTAAGAGAGTTAAAAGCACAACTTCAAGAGTTGTTGAGCAAGGGCTTATTAGACCAAGTGCATCTCCTTGGGGTGCTCCGGTTTTGTTTGTGAAAAAGAAGGATGGGAGTTTCCGAATGTGCATAGATTACCGACAGTTGAACAAAGTAACTATTAAGAACAAGTACCCCATTCCTCGCATTGATGACTTGTTCGACCAGTTACAAGGTGCTTGTGTCTTCTCTAAAATTGACTTGAGATCCGGTTATCACCAATTGAAAATACGAGCAACGGATGTGCCAAAGACTGCTTTTCGAACTAGGTATGGGCATTATGAATTTGTGGTAATGTCTTTTGGTCTTACTAATGCCCCTACTGCTTTCATGAGCTTGATGAACGGGATTTTCAAGCCATATTTGGACCTCTTTGTGATTGTGTTTATTAATGATATATTGATATACTCGAAGAGTAAGAAAGAACATGAGGAGCATTTGAAAATGGTGTTAGAATTGTTGAGAAAGAAAAAGCTTTATGCGAAATTCTCCAAGTGTGAGTTTTGGCTAGATTCAGTGTCCTTCTTGGGGCACGTGGTTTCTAAGGATGGAGTGATGGTGGATCCATCCAAGATTGAGACAGTGAAAAATTGGGTAAGACCCACTAATGTGTCAGAAATAAGGAGTTTTGTTGGGTTAGCTAGCTACTACCGCCGATTCGTCAAGGGATTCTCTTCTATTGCTTCCCAATTGACGAACTTGACTAAGCAAAACGTTCCATTTGTATGGTCGGACGAGTGTGAGGAAAGCTTTCAGAAACTCAAGACTTTGTTGACTACCGCGCCTATCCTTACCTTGCCGGTAGAGGGTAAGATCTTCATTGTCTATTGTGATGCATCCTATTCGGGTTTGGGTGCAGTGCTAATGCAAGAGAAGAATGTGATTGCTTATGCTTCGAGGCAATTAAAAGTGCATGAACGTAACTATCCGACCCATGATTTGGAGTTGGCCGCGGTAGTATTTGCACTAAAGCAATGGAGACATTACTTGCATGGGGTTAAGTGTGAAGTCTACACAGACCATCGTAGCCTACAGTATGTATTCACTCAGAGAGACTTGAACTTGAGACAGAGGAGATGGATGGAGCTACTGAAGGACTACGACATCACTATCTTGTATCATCCGGGGAAGGCGAATGTTGTGGCAGATGCCTTGAGTAGGAAGGCCGGAAGCATGGGAAGTCTAGCTCATTTGCAAGCTTCTAGACGCCCATTGGCTAGAGAAGTGCAGATTTTGGCTAATGACCTTATGAGGTTAGAAATAAATGAGAAGGGAGGATTGTTAGCTTGTGTAGAGGCAAAATCCTCTTTCCTTGATCAGATTAAGGGGAAACAGTTTGATGATGAGAAACTAAGGCGAATTCGAGATAAAGTGTTGCAAGGAGAGGCTAAGGAAGCAATAATCGATGGGGAAGGTGTTTTGAGGATTAAGGGAAGAGTATGCGTACCCCGCGTCGATAATTTGATCACCACTATTCTGACAGAGGCTCATAGTTCCGGATATTCTATACATCCTGGTGCAACCAAGATGTATCGCGACCTAAAGCAACACTTCTGGTGGAGTAGAATGAAGCGTGATATTGTTGACTTTATTGCCAAATGTCCAAACTGTCAACAAGTAAAGTATGAACACTAGAGGCCCGGAGGAACACTTCAGAGAATGCCCATTCCTGAATGGAAGTGGGAGAGAATCGCGATGGACTTCGTGGTTGGTCTTCCAAAGACCTTGGGTAAGTATGACTCCATTTGGGTGATCGTTGATAGGTTAACTAAGTCTGCTCACTTCATTCCTGTCAAGGTGACCTACAATGCAGAGAAGTTAGCCAAGATATACATCGCAGAGATCGTTCGGTTGCATGGAGTCCCACTCTCCATCATATCTGATAGAGGTACGCAGTTTACTTCTAAGTTTTGGAGGCCTTTACATGCCGAATAGGCACTAGATTGGACCTTAGCACAGCATTTCACCCTCAGACCGATGGACAGTCTGAGCGAACGATTCAAGTGTTGGAGGATATGCTTCGTGCATGTGTGATAGAGTTTGGTGGCCATTGGGATAGCTTTTTACCGTTGGCAGAGTTTTCATATAATAATAGCTATCACTCCAGTATTGACATGGCTCCATTTGAAGCATTGTATGGGAGGAGTGTAGATCTCCCATTGGTTGGTTTGATGCCTTTGAAGTTAGACCTTGGGGACTGATCTGTTGAGAGATTCTATGGAGAAGGTGAAAGCTATTCAAGAAAGCTTTTAGCGGCTCAAAGTAGACAAAAGGAGTACGCAGACCGAAAGTTAGAGACTTGGAGTTCATGGAAGGTGAACAAGTCTTGTTGAAGGTTTCACCCATGAAAGGGGTGATGCGGTTTGGAAAAAGAGGTAGCTAAGTCCAAGGTATATTGGACCATTCGAGGTGCTAAAGCGAATAGGGGAGGTGGCTTATGAATTAGCCTTGCCCCCAGGGCTGTCCGGAGTACATCCGGTGTTTCATGTGTCCATGTTGAAGAGATACCACGGAGATGGAAACTACATTATCCGTTGGGATTCAGTTTTGCTTGATGAGAACTTGACTTATGAAGAGGAACCGGTTGCTATATTAGATAGAGAAGTTCGCAAGTTGAGGTCGAGAGAGATTGCATCCATCAAAGTTCAATGGAAGAATCGACCGGTTGAAGAGGCTACTTGGGAGAAGGAGGCAGATATGCAAGAAAAATACCCACATCTGTTTACAGACTCAGGTACTCCTTTTAGCCATTGTTTTTCTTCTTTTGATCGTTCGGGGACGAACGATGGGTAAATTGGTATCTATGGTAACGACCTGTTTAGTCGTTTGAGCAGCGGATTTTTAAATGCTGGAAAAACTGGCTGAGACAACGTGTGTCCCGACGGACCGTCGTGGACACGACGGCCCGTCGAGGAGGTGTCGTCCCATGGCACTTAGAATTTTGAATTTGGGTACTGAAAATCGACTCTCTGTAAATTGTGACGTGCCGTCACATCCACGACGAACCGTCGTGAGTCCCGTTGCAAAACACTTCAACTTTTGAGAATTTGGTGCAAGAAAACGAGTTTCTGACCGTCATGACGGAGGAACAGGACGGACCGTCACAGGTGTGACGGGCCGTCACAGACCACTTGAGCTCGAGGGAGCTGCGACGACCACCGTGACGGACCGTCGCAGGCACGACGGCCCGTCACAGGTTGCGCAGTCCCAGGCAACTTAGGATTTCTCCACACGTTTTAAGGGTCGTTTTTGACTATTCTTTACTGAATTATAAAGATTGAGGGTTAACATTAATAAGTCTAATTACTTAGGGGTTAAAAGGGGTAACCTTAAGTTAATTAGAGGGGTTTATTGTCCTTTTTCACACTTAATTATATGATTAATTAGGGTAAAAAAGAGGGTTTGAACATAAGAAAACAAATGAGAAAGAACAAGAAAGAGGGAGAGAGCAGTCGATCAAAGGGAAAAAGAATAACAAAGCTTGGGAATTTCTGTTGATTTCAATTCTTCGGTGGAGGTAGGTTATGGTTTATGTTACGATATTCGTAGTGAACTCTTAATAGTGAATATTATGTGTTGATAGTATTGTAAACCCTGCTATGTGCTTAATTGTATGCTTGCATGATTTGATTACGAAATTGTGATGAATTAACAAAGCATGATGAAGCTATTGAATCCCAAATCTTGAAAGAACCCTAATTCGCTTGATATATTATATAATAAGACTGATGATGCCTTAGTATGAAAGAAGGCTTGATAAATTATATAATGATAATGAGGATGCCTTAGTGTAAAAGAAGGCTTGATGAATTAGGGGATCGGGTTCCACGTTCCGGTACCAGATAGAATGAATATGAGGATCGGAGTGTCACGTTCCGACACCAGGATAGAATATGGATCGGGTGCCACGTTCCGTACCAGGATAGAATGAATATGAGGATCGGAGTGTCACGTTCCGACACCAGGATAGAATATGGATCGGGTGCCACGTTCCGGTAACAGGATAGTATATGAGGATCGGAGTGCCACGTTCCGGCACCAGGATAGAGTTAGAGGAGCGGAGTGTCACGTACCGACACAAGAGGAAGAAAGATAATGAATCTTGAAAGATAATGAATATACTCAATCTAATGAACTTAATTCCCAAATGAGTATGGTATTGAGGCTTGAGTCCTCATGTGTGAACTTGACGGTAATTGTTAATGATAAAGTAATTGCTGTTGCTACATGTTGAGTATTGTAGTTGATTTACTTTATTATTGATATATATTGTTCCCTATTTTGAGTTAGCCGATGATATCTACTCAGTACGTGTGGTTGTACTGACCCCTACTTTTATGTTTTCCCTTTGTTATTTGTGTTATGCAGCAAACGTTCCGTCAACTTCAACACAACAGTAATTCGGGCCAGAATTCGTCATACCGGATCTCAGGGTGAGCTAACGCTTCTAGCTTGGACTGGATCTTCGTCTATAAGTCTTGATGCCTTGACTTCCGGCATGGACTAGTTTCATATGTATTTTTAGCTTCTTAGACATTCTTAGATAGTTTAGTTAGCAATTTGATCATAGATGTTCTTGTGATGATGACTTCCAGATTTTGGGAATATTAATAATAGTTGAGTTGTTTTATTTATGAGTTTAAGTCTTCCGCATTATTTCTGTTGATATTATATTGAAATGTTAAGGTTTAGATGGGTTGGTTCGCTCACATAGGAGGGTAAATGTGGGTGCCAGTCGCGTCCCCGAATTGGGTCGTGACACTTAAGGTGAGACGGAATGCTCAGGTGGACCCTCCTACTTGTATCAGTTTGTATTCTGGATAATCCTACTTAGCCTTTTGTCATCTGGACCCCTGCACGTAACCAAAATGAGATTTTGAAACCCTTCTGATCATGTGTGTAACTTACTCTCCTTCACATAAATGACATGTCATATCCACTTTAGATATGTTAATGCCATGTCATTATTATTTCATAACTAGTTTTAAAAATTATTTAATAAAAATTAAAATAAGAAAATCTTAATTTATTTTTTAGAATATTATTTCACCATTTTCGATTCAACTTTTTCTTCAACCTCATTAGTCCAATTTAATGTTTTGCATTTTCATATTTTTTTATGTGTTTAATTTGATCTATTGATATTTTTGTTTAATGATATAAAAAGTGGTGAAGATCATGGTGAGCTATAATGGAAAAAGATAAAACCACCATACATTAATTTCCCAATTCATTTCCAAAATCCATGGAAATTTCATGCAAAACCCTACTTTTTTCCCCTTATTTATAATCATTTTCAGCAATTTTCATTCCAAACACAACCTTTTTCTTTCCTTCTTAAGAATGCATTAACATCAAACTTACCGAATCTTGCGTATAACTTGAGTCCATTGATTCACCGCCGAGAGAAAGTCGCATTGGTGGTATTCATCGTAGAACTAAATTGCAATAACCAGAGACCACTATGTCACAGTGGAGAAAGGGAGAGAGAGGAAGCACCAGTAAATGTAGAGAAGAATGAGGTGGTGAGGGTGAGAAGTGATGGCGGTGAAGAGATTTTCCGGTCAGATCTTGTGGTGGGATGACTTAGGTTGTTGATTTTGTGGAGGTTGAAGGAGGAAAGCAATAAGGTGATGGTGTGTAGTGGAGATTTAGACAGGTGAGGGAGAGAGTTTTTAAATTTTGTCGGGGAAAATGGCGATGACAGTGGTGATGGCTTTTCCATAGATTTTGGATGAAAATTGTGAAAAGGATGGGATATTTGGTGAAGAAGAAGGAAATTTTAAGTAATTGTTTTTTTAAAATTTATTTATTTAACAATTTTAATTTTTTTAACCCAAAAATGTCATTCACTCTCCTTAAGGAGTGTGAAATAACACACTTAGGGTTTAGAATACAAATTGATACAAATACAAGGGTCCATCAGACCATTTCACCGTTATGGTGAAGGTTTACATGTTGGTATTGTCTAAACGAGATATTATGATTGTTATGACGATTCTACTTGTCTTTTATGTCTCTTATGCTATTGGACAGTGATATTTCAAAAGTGACCTAATCTATGGTTTTTTAAGAAAATGTTCGTTTTCAAAGCATATTTTTGCATGGTCATCATACTTATTACTTAATTGTACTAACACCATTTTCTTCATATTTTAACTAAAAGTGTAGGTTCCGGAAAGTGATTTATTCGAGGTAGTTGGTGTACTTGGATATCTATTCCTGCAAGACTTGGTAAGTTCTCATGGATTTTGGGACAAAGAACTCTCACATTTCATTTCAATGTAAAAGACATTTAGTAGCTTCTTTTAGAATGTAAAGGGTCGTGTCCCTATTATGTTTTGAGGTTGTGGCTAAGATGGTCGTGTGAAACTTTAGTACTCCACAACTTTATGAGTATTCTATTGTTCGTTTTACTGAGAAAAGTTTTAATTTTGCACTATTTTTTATTACCTATGTGATGAATGAAAGCTAAGAGGCTTGTAGAAGACCCTTTCGGGGACTAGTGTGTCATATCACATCTAGGGGATGCTCTTGTGGTGGCACATTTCCACCAGTATAACTCTCATGATCATCAACACCTTGTACAATTCATCAATAAACTCTTGAGGATCTTCCTCAACCTCGAACCATTGAACTTCGCAGGATTCATTCTTGTAATGTCTATAACTATAGATCTCATCTTACATTAAATTGGGTTCCTGAAAACAATAATTATCCTTTTGTCTTAAGCTGTCATTGCTTGGTCTTATACTTTAAAAGAAACCATAAAGTCTGTATCAGTTACTTGTTCAGCCAAACGATTGACCGAAACTTTACGAGGTTCAGGAAGAGCTTCACATTCATATTATTCCTAATGTATTCTCGTCGAGGGGTCATATCCTCAAAAGCATCACACATGGATTAGGATAAAAGGTCACATATGATGACACTATGATTCACACCTTTAGTGTAACGAAAGAAAAGGAGTTTCCAAATCATCTTATATCTTTTTATTCATAAATGTGGCTTGTTTCACACTCATGAACAAGACACTACCCAACGTAGCTTATGAGACTAAACTTTCTAAATATTGTACTCTAAGTAACAAGTTTTTCATGACCCAGATGACTCCCTAGATAATGAATAGAGTGTAGGATCAAAATCACCCTAAAAAGCCACGTGGTATACATTATACAATATAAAGAGCTGAAGAGTTTAAAATACAATTTATATCGTAATACATTTGCAAAAATGAAGCATAAGTCTAACAATCTCACAAATACAATAATGTAAATACAATAAGAACTAAAGGGTCCGGTCCAGTCATCACAAGCTACTAAAGTGAACACCAGCAATGAGGATTTGGAATTAGAGCCACAGATCCAATATTTGGGAAACAATGTTGACAAGATTATGCGTTTGTACAAAGAATATACCAAGTCTGATAGCATTGTATAAGAGTTAAAAATAACGCTAAAAGGATTATTCATGATATGAAATGACAAGGTTAAAACATAAGATAAGAGGTTAGAACCATTGCCTTGATCATTGTTGGTGTAAGTAAAAATCGTCTTTTAACACATGTGAGATACTTTTAGAAGTAACCTTACTCATTGTTATAGTCGTGAATAGAGTTAACTAACATATCAACCATAAGAGCTATAACATAGAATTCGATGTATATTCCACACTAAAAAGAGATGTCCTCACTTTCAAAGGTAAGAACCATAACCATCTAGGTTAAGTGGATCCACTAGTTAATGCCTATATAATACAAATTTATGGCGGCACACGTTTTGTGGTACATTGGAATTGCCTCTGTTCCACTTTGTGCTAAGCACAAATTAACGAGAAAATTTAGCAGTCTTTACTAGTCTTATTATTATGAATCATCGGTAATTTCCGCTTATCTTATCGTCCATAAAAGTCACATCAAATAGAAAGTAAAATCTAGGTTTCATTAGAATAGCTCCTAAATAATAATTCAAATTTTAGTTGAGAAGTTTTTGGAACTCTAAGAATCCTTTATGTGGAAAAGCCTTTGTAACAACCCGGGAGTACCCCTTAGGCGTCACATGGCGTACTCGACCTCTCACATGTCTTATGCAAGCTCTTAGAATTCATTCATCAAAAAAGTATAAAAAGTAGTGGAAGATTAAAATTTTCACAATAAAGTCAATAAGGGAACACTTTTATAAAATGTAAGAAGAACTAATTCTCAGCATCACAAGTTGTCTTAGACACATCTTACTATCATAGGGTCATAACCATTACATAGAAAAGAAACTCATGCCCACTACAAAATCTTTAATGGAAAAACAAATAGAAATAACAAGCCCTCTTGGAAGGGAACATTTTTCCTTTTAAGTGCTGGATGCGCGACGCGCCATGGGCCTAAAAAAAAGGTTACCTGAGAGCTGCCTTGGCATTCCCCTTTGCCAAAGCTTGGGTGCTCCTCAAGGACCCTTTTGTTGATCTTTGGGGAGTCGTGGCCGGACGGTTTTATTGTAAAATTAGTAATTAAGACACTATGGTCACCTTCAATGATTTTATATTCCAAACAATACACAAAAACACATACAACATACTCGAATGCACTAGTACACACAAGGCTAGTTTTCGGATGTGTTGGTCATCCTTTGACGTTTGACTAGGAAACTCTTTAAAACTGACTTTTATGGCTGAATTTCATTATTTTAGCAATTTATGCACTCAAAAAACCACCGTGAAGCTCAAATATATCCTAGATAATTTTAAGGGTTGTTACAATCTCCCTCGCTTAGAAAAACATTCGTCCTCGAATGACACTAATACATTTTCAAGGACTAAATAACTCAACTAGCAGCTCACAAAACATCTCATCATAAATACGACTTCATAGTCAATTCACCATATATACAAGGAACACCAACTTCTAATCATTATTCCCTCTAAGAAACACAAGCAATTTTGAACTATTTCCATCATTCATACTATACACATACTTCATTATTTTTAGTGTATTATGGAGCAACTACATTCTCAAACTATAGACATGTTCATATTTCATTATAAGTCCCAATATGCAATAACTTTCAAATCACACATAGGGATAATCAACATGACCACTCATACGGTAAATAAGCAAATTTACTAGATGCACATTAACATGAGAGTGACATAGATCAATTAATAATTTTATGATAACATCAACAAGAGAATGCAACATATTATCATTAAGGTACTCATAGCATAAGGATACATGCAACTCATACTCATATCAAAGATTCTAGCACTTAGAAAAACTACTAAGAATTTACGTCTTAAACTTGAATAAGAATAGATGGAAAATATGAGGATATCAACCACCTTAAAACATTAATTCATTCTCCCCCACTTGGGTTAAACCCATCTAAGAACAATTCAATACAACCATAAGGATCTATGACTCACCAGGGCTTTTATTCCGGATAACTTCTTAGGCCATTTTTGTCAAATCTTGTTAGGACCCTTACCAAACATCTTCAATGTCTGATACTTCAAAACTCAATAGAATTCTCATAAGGTGGGAACTCATACCAACTTAACTCATGAACATCAAGACTACGAACAAACCTTACTAACTAAGCATAACATCCTCCTCTTGGATTTAAGTCTAAACAAGTACATTAATTCAACACAAGGACAACTATGAAGCATTACTCATACGAACTTTAAATTCATTATATTTACCACATTCCTCCAACACTCCTCAAGTCTATACCATAACTTTCTACTATAATTACACCCAACCATAAGGTAACTGATTGTCCCCCCAAAAGAATTTCATTCAACCATAGATATCTTACCAAACTAGAGCTACATTCACAATAAAACTTCAAATAATAATGCCTCAAAACCTCATAGATCACACATAGTCATAGTTTGCATCACAACAAACAATTACAAATCCATCTACCCATATACTCATTTAGTCACTACACTAGAACAAGCATCAAAACACACCTCGTTCTCCCTTAAACCTTTCATCATCACCCCTTCCAAGTTATCCCATCTAAAAGACCAAAGGATAAAGGAAATAAGTGAGAGAGACCATATGGAGTTAAGCTTTATGGCATGACACAAAAGTAATGAAGAAAGTTAAACTTCTATTGTCTTATAGCCTCTCGCTCATAGATGTGTGGCAACTCACACTGGTGAACAAGACTCTACTAGATATTCATTGGGAGACATTGGACCCTAAGACTATATCTATAATCTAATGCTCTGAAACTAAGTTTGTAATGACCCAAAAGTATCACATAGGCGTCAGACGACGTACTCAACCTCTTAGAGGTCTTACATAAGCTTCTTAGCTTTTATTCATCAACTAGGTTTTAAAAGTAGTGCGAAATTAAAATTTTTAACAACAAAGTCAATAAGGAAACTCTTTTATAAAACGTAAGATAAACTAAGTCTCCTCATCACAAGTCATCTTAGACACATTTTATCATCATAGGGTCACGACCCTTACATAGAAATGAAGCTCATTCCTAGTACAAAGTCTTTTATTGAAGAAAACTAGAAATAACATCCATGTCCTCGAACATATGAGGACATACCAAGAGTCTTGAGAGAAGTATATACATTCAAAGATTCAAGTCAATCATCCTCACTTTTTTCCACCTATACATGTAACAATATAGAAGAATATGGATTTAGTACAGTTAAGCCTAACTATGGCAATCATGCAAAAGGATATTTTAGTTGAAATATGATTTTCATGCTATTTTGTATAAAAAACAATCATGAATCAATTAGAAAGGACATCATACAAGTAAATCATTAACATACAAGGTATACTACTATAATTCTCAACATGCAACCTTATTCATGAAGTCACCCATTAACCATTTAAGCCCTTTATCCAACGTTATGTTAATGCCGACAAAGGTAAGACATCGAGTGACCGCCCATACAACCTCTTCAATACACACCTGAGTGTTCCTTAAACCTAACAAAGATAAAGATATTTACTTTCCGTCACAACTCAACAAGTCACATAACCTTCATTACTATAAGACATAAGTCCAACATGCCTTACCAACATTAGAAATAAAGCCAACATACCTCATTAACATCATATAGGAAAACCATTTATCCATTAACATACAAAAACCCACAAAGACTCCCTTCAAATGCCAACTTTTGCAATGCGTAGATGGTGTTTTATTCCACTACCTACCCTAAGTAGTACACCCTTAGAAAGACCTAGTTCATTACATTCATTTGTGTGGGATAGCTTGAACCAACATAGACCATGGGAGATTAACATAGAATCTCGGTATTAACCCCTACTAGTGACGAATCCCTGCATGCATAAAGTAGGGTTATTCTTTTAGCCTTTACGTGGAACACCATTAGCTAGTCCTATGTGGGTGAATAGTTAAGGTATAGGGAGATTGCTTCTAAGTATTACTTTTTAACTCACAAAGACTACCCATCTCAAAAGGTTACTTTTGGATACTACATATCTAATCATAAAAAGTATCCACTCATTTTCAAATCCACTCGGTTCTAAACATTAATTCGTAAAGAGTTTTAGACTTTAATTACATTCATTGTCTATAGGTTAAAGGATTACTATTAAGTAATACATTTCGAATCACGAAGAGTGCTCGTCCCAACATACCATTCATTCATTGAACTTCTTAAAAATATTGAGGTTGTTACTAGACACTTCATCTCTACTCACAAAGAGTGTCCACCCCAAATCCCATATTCATTCATTAGAGTTGTATTGAGAAAATGTTTCAATAAACTCACATTAATTATATTTCATTAGCTTCATTCATTCATTTATTATGTGTGTATATGTGAGAAAACCTTTCATATAACCACCATCATTGATGATATTGTCTTGTAAACATTATCATACTACATTCATCATATATTACACATAATCATACTTCATATTCACATAATACTTCAATTAGTAACATTATCTTCAAAACTCGCATTCGTAAATTTTTAACACATCTCTATGCATATATATTGTATAATCACTTTAATTCACATTGAATGCCTTCAAGACCACAACTACAATGCACATATATATTCATATACATTAGTAAAACACCGCCATTATATATGGACCATACTACATAAGAGTAATTCAATAGGAAATTGAAAAATTTAGGTAAACTTACCGTTCATGCAAGCCCTGATAACCTTTTCAATGTTCTCCAACAATTCATCATAATTATGCATGGAAAGCAATAGATAACAACTATTCATCATAATATTATCACAGTTCTATTAGCATCCAACAACATTCATCAAACCCACTTCGAAAGCCAAAACCTAAGTATTTAAGAGACCATCGGTTCAAGGAGTCACTTAAAATCATCACTTCAACCATAATATAATCATAATAATTTGTTTGAAAACATTTAATACAAGAACCCATTAATTTGAGGAAGATTGGGGTTTTTGATCATTATTTTGAAACATGAAAATCATTTGACAATCAACTCTATAGAGAATCTAATTCTAGATAAAGATTAACATACCTTAGTACTAGAAACCCACTAAATTTGGATTGAAACATGGAGATTTTACCTCCTTTCATGGAGCTTGAAAGTTCTTCAATGGAGGACTTGAAGAGAGAGAGAATTTAGGATGAAGAGAGAGATTTTGATTCTGTAATAAAGGTTAGGGTTTTAGGTTGGGGAAATAGGTGTAAAATGAACTAAAAACAATATATTACACGCACCCAAAATACCAAAAAAACACCCCTGCATTAGTTGGGCCTTTTTTATTAAGTCTAACTTGCCTTTAAAACAACACGACCAAATTAGGGACACGGTTGCGCGTCGCGGAAGCACTTCCAAATAATGGTTCTAGAATTTAATTTGAGATAAAGAGGGTCATGACAAGAACGCATCGCAAGAGAAAAATTTTTCCTTTTAATTTCTTGAGGCGTGATGCGCCATAGGCCACAAAGCACATTTCATGCACGCTATCTTGCAGCCCCCTTTGCCAAAACATGGCTCCTCCTCAAGAGCCCTTTGGATAGTCCTTGGGGAGTTGTGCCTGGAATCTTTGACCGTAAACTAGATCGTTAAGACACTAGGGTCACCTCAACTTATTTTACACTCCAAACAACACACCAAAACACAAATTACATACTAGAACACACTAGCACACAATAAGCTATTTTTGGGTGTCTTGGTCATTCTTTGACGTTTGACTTGGAAACACTTTAAAACGGAGTTGTAAGGCTAAATTTTATTCTTTTAAAAAGTTATTAACTCAAGAAACCCACGTGAAGCTCAAATTTATCCTAGTTCCTTTTGGGGGTCGTTACAATCTCCACCAATTAGAAAATCATTCATCCTCGAATGATACTACAACATTTTCAAGTATTAAATGACTCAACTAGAAATATCATCATCAATACAACTTCATAGTCAATTCAAAAAACTTAAAAAAGGAACTTCTCATCATTATCTACTCTAAGAAGCCCAAGCAACCATTCTCCCACACTTATGTAGACCCATCTAAGAACAATTCAAGACCACCATAAGGAACTATGACTCACCTGGGACTTTATTCTAGATAACTTTTTAAACCATTTTCGTCAAATGTTGTTAGGACCCTTAACAAGTATCTTCAAGGTCTTATACTTCATAACCCACTATACTCTCATAAGGTGGCAACTCATGCAAATCTAATTCATGAACATCAAGACTACCAACCAATCTTAATAAGTAGGCATAACATCCTCATCTTGGGATTTAAGCCTACGCAAGAACTTTAGTTCAGCACAAGGATAACTATGAAGCATTACACCTAAGAAAGGGAAACTTTCAACTCTTACTATTTACCACATTCTTCCAACACTCCTAAAGTCTACACCATAATTTTCTACTACTATTGCATACAACCATAAGGTAACTCCTATTCCCCAAAAGAGGACTTCGTTCAAACATATAACTCTTACAAATCTAGAACTACATCAAATTCAACTTCCCATCATGATGCCTCAAACCTCCTAAACCACACATACTAATAGTTTGCATCACAACAAACTCTTCCAAATCCTTCTTCACATACACTCATCTAGTCACAACACCATAATTAGCATCAAAATAAACAATAACATAACTTTAACTAAGAACATAACATAGGGAATCCTTTAATCATAAGGATCCCTTTCCTTGAAATTAAGGAAGTTATTCAAGCCCTTAACTTTAATGGACATCCTGTAATCATCACCACTTACACTTTGTGTAAAAAGATGAAAAAGAATGGTGTTAGTACAAGATTATACTAAGAATAGAAACCATGCAAAGACATGAATTTTAAGAGGACATGTTGTTAGAAACCATGAATCATTCCTTTAAAAAGAATCCTCATAAACATTGACACAATTACACAATATAGAATATACACTATTCATGAAAAAGACACCAAGCCACATGTATTGCATTTAAACCACATCATTCTTGTTCATAATATTATCTTACATTACCTTAATAAATTAACCACTAAATAAGCCTCTAGTAATACTTGGTGCAATTTATAAATATGTCTGATTCCACGATCCTCACTCAAGCATCTCCTTAAGGTCACCGAGGTGAACATTCATGCAACCCTTATTAACTAAAACAAAGGCATTCGTAGAAACATAGCATATCATACGACACATACTTCACATGCGAACCAACATGTTCCATAAACCACCTATAATACCCATTCAAAGACAACATGCAAGCCAACAATACCTATAACATCATGAATAAGGAAATCGTCAACAAATGCATACTTGGACTTCATTTCATAAAGACATCATAAGACTTAAATTATAATCCCAATCTAAGCTAACTAGTGTAATGTACATGTGAAACCCATAACCTCAGACATTATAAGTAAACTCAGAAAGAGACCACAAGCACATAATTACTTTATATATACAAATTAATACCTTCATCATATAGTCAATAAGACCATCATTACTCATATAAGGTAATATCTCATCATATAGACACCATAGGACTCATACTATGCATATTATCAGACAATTACATAAATACCATAACGACATGCATGAGAGACATATACATTAACAGATAAATTTAGAATACCTTCCAAGAAATCCCTTCAACAACTACTTGTTCAATGCATACGTAAAGTCACATACCCTCACCTACACTACGCAACTTCCCTTAGGTTATCCTAGTTAGGATTCATTACTTCACTTCCATTGTCCATTTTACGTTGCAGAAATCCTAGACTCAACGACAATAAGACCATGTAAGGCAAACATGGAATTTGGTGTTGTCCGCTCACACCAAAAGAGGGAATCTTTCTTGCCAAGGTAATACATGAGTATCATACTAGCATATTAGGTGATATCACTTGATAGATCCTTTGGGGAAACATACTTATGGAAACTTGGAGGTATATATGAAAACCCTCTTTATGCCTATTGGGCATTTCAGTTATCCACCTCGTGATGATTATGGTGAACAAACTTTCCCACACTGGGAAAGGGCACCCCTCATTATAAATTTCACTCGTTGCTATAATAAATTCCCTTTATTGAAATGTTTTTATTAACTTTACTTCATAAAATGTATTTAGGAGGTTTAACTCCTCATATGCTTAGCTCATAGGTTATAGATGAGAAGTTGTCCTTTCATCAACCTAAATCACGTGAAAAACCTTTCACATGGACATAGCATATACAAACAATATCTAATTTAGAGCACAATTGAGAATATCTTTCAAGAGACCCCACCTTTACTA
The DNA here is from genome assembly GCA_027705065.1 of Solanum peruvianum. Lineage (NCBI taxonomy): Eukaryota > Viridiplantae > Streptophyta > Magnoliopsida > Solanales > Solanaceae > Solanum > Solanum peruvianum. The sequence continues at coordinate 26,898,558 of JAKWJD010001763.1, forward strand.
GACTATCATACATGCTTCATTATATGCATTCACATGTGTGTATGCGTACTTACATGATACCTTTCACATAAACAATTTAGATGCTACACATATGTGTACTTCATCATATCATATACATTCATGTTCATACCATATACTTTCATGTTCATAGCCTAATCATTCATTCATATTCATTTACATAGAGTAATCGCCCTAGAACTATTCTAACAAGGTGAAGATATGCAATATATAGGCAAAGTCCAATACCCTTGCCTACACTAGTACACCTTTAAAGTCATCCTAGTTAAAATACATTTCTTACATTCATGCACTTATACTTTACATCCATAGTAGTAGACATTAGTCCATCTAAGAACATACCATGAATCTATATAACTTATCACATGCATGAGGTGTGTGAATATTGGACAAACTGATCACATAATGTCTTTAAATATAATATTGAGGCAGTCATCCTCTTAAGACCACAATGCATATTCATACATAGACCACACACCACATATAGAATAATAGACAAGACATCTTTAACACTTCAATCTAAGAATCCTAGTGTTGGTTAAGATCACACATTCATATAGGGGTACATAGGTAGGGGTAATTCATCATTAGCATTTTATCATTGACAAGCACAAAGACCGTACCTAACCCTAACACCTTCATTCAATTATCATGACATTATCAATGCACCCTACATCATGAAGTAGAAAGACTAGGCATATATCTTCACATGTTTGATCATGATAGCCACACTTCACAATATTAATTTGCATTCAAGGACATGATAACAAGATATATATATATATATATATATATATATATATATAAACAAGAAGTCAAACACCGCCACCATAAGTGGACCATACCAATCAACACAATTCAATGTCAATTCTATTGTAAATAGAGAGAGATTTAGGTCAACTCACCAATACTTGAAAGATATGATCACCACTGATCAATTCTTAACAATTAATAATCAATTAACATAGATAAACATAAAATTAAGCAATTTATTACAATCTAAACATAATACAATCATCATTTAATCAAATTATATCATAAATTGAGAAATTAGGGATATCATGGGTTTTTTCATGGAATTGGAATTGAAATCATATTAAAATCATTGATTAATCACAAATTCACCATTAGAATGTTTTTGAAATTAGTTTGACAATGAACTCATGGCTAGATTGAAAATTGGAATTTTTGTCTTTGAATGACGTTTGAAATCTTTGATTTAACACCTTAGATGAATGGATAACTGAGGATGAAAGACAATTATTCCTTATTTATTGAAGGCCCATGAAAAATTGGAGAAGAAACCATAAAAATCCAGCCCCTAGATTAAACTTTAGTTTACCCTCCAATGGAGGTTAGAGAGAATTTGAAAAAGAAGAGAGTTTTTGGATTTTTGGTTTTCTTATTGCGTGTTAGGGTTTTGACTTGGAAAAGTGGTTAAATAAGTCTTAAAAATTGTTTATAACCGATTCCCAAAACTACAAAAACACTACCATACTTATTTTGACGTTTGGACATGTCAAACTTAACTTTCAGTTTTGGAATATTCGTCGGGGAGAAAGTCCACGATGCGTAGTTGTTCCCACATGATTTTTTTGAATTAATTCTTGGGACAGTAGAGTATGCATTGTGTTCGCGATGAAGAGCTGTCACGACCAGGAGTACCCCCTACAAGTAACATGCAATTTTTGATCTTTCGGAGGTCTTATACAACCCCATAGTTATCATTCATCGCATAGTTATAGTAAATTTAGCGGAAAATTTAAAACTTTTCATAGTATATCATATGCTAGAAAGACCACTTCATATATATATATATATATATATATATATATATATATATATATATATATATATATATATATATATAAGTCATAATACATATCAAGACTATAAGTCTCTTTTGTCATCTTAGACTCAACATCATTGAATAGAATAGGGATACATCCCTTTTTACAACATAACATAATACCTAAACTATTACATAACTTTTAATAAGAACATAACATAGGAAATCCTTGAAACATAAGGATCCCTTTCCAAACTTGGGGAAGCTATCCAAGCCGTTCACTTTAAGAGTTCTAGTAGTCAACACCTACATTTTTTGTAAAAAGATGAATAAGAATGGTGTTAGTACAAGAATGCACTAATAATGGAAACTATGCAAAAATATGCATTTAAAGAGGACATTTTGTTAGAAACCATGCATCATTTCTTTTCAAAGAACCTTCATAAAAATATGATATATGAATCACGACATATCTCAATACTTCACCTAGGCATGAACACTATTCATAACATCACAAAAAGCCACATTATTCATTGAAGGAACATTTAGCATTTCATGACATTATCTGATCTTTTACCTCAAGTCGTTAACCTTTAAGTAACCCTCTAGTAACACTTTGTGGAATGCATGAATAGTGTCCCATTCCACCATCCACACTCAAACATCACCTTAATTTCACCTATGTGAACATCCACATACACTTCATTTACTTAAACATAGAATTCATAGGAACATAACAATCCTAAGACACCTACTTCACATATGAACCATAATGTTCCATCAACAACATTGAGACTCACTTCAAGACCACATACAAGTCAACACTACCAAAAACATCATAATAGATAATCGTCAACAAAAACATACTTTGTCCTTCACTTCCTAAAGACATCATAGAACTCTACTCATAATCCCAATCCAATCCTACTAATACAATGTACATGTAAAGTCTCATAACCTTACTAGTACTATGTAAACCTACAAAGAGACTACAAGCCTTAAAATTTACTTCATACATCAATATGGAAAGTATATACAACTTCATACATACCAAATGAGACCTTTATCATATAGTAACAAAGACCAACATTATGCATATAAGGTAAGACCTCATCATCATAGACTCAATAGGACTTGTACCATGCATATATCATAATAAGTATACAATACTACAATGTCATGCATAAAAAACACAAACATATACATATACATATAGAAAACCTTCTTATAACACCCCTCAATAGATACATTTGCGATGCATAGGTAAAGTATTATACTCTCACCTACACTACGCAACTTCTCTTAGTTATCCTATTTAGGGTCCATTACTTTACTTCCATTATCCATTTTACTTTAGTGAAACTATAGCCTTAACCTACACTAAAATTATGTGTTCTAAACATAGATCCGGTGTAGTAGAACTTTACACCAAGAAAATGTGCTCTACCTTGCCAAAGTATAACATTAACATCATTCTAGAATATTCGGTGTTATCACTTGGTAGATCCTATGGGGCAAACATAGTTTAAGGAACTTTGAGGCATATATGAAAACCCTCTTTATGCTAAATAGAGCATTGTAGTTATCCACCTCATGAAGACTATGGTGAACAAGCCTTTCCATATTGGGAAGGGGCACCCCTCATCTAAGTTAACTCTGTGATAAGCTAAGTTCCCTTTATGGAAAAGTCATTATTATTGTTACTTTATAAAATATAGACTTAGGAGAGTTAACCCCTCACATGTTTAGCCCATAGGTCATAGATGAGAGAGTCCTTGCATCAACCTAATTCATGTGAGAAACCTTTCCAATGGACATAGCATATTCAAGCACCATCTAGTTTAGGATACTCTTGAAAACACCTTTTAAGACCCCCTCTATTGATTGGATCATCATACATTCATAGTGGACATGTTTTCATCTCTGTGTTTACTTATTTGTGAGCAAAGTTGTCACATAAACACCTTTGACCCACACATCTTCATATTTAACTTCATTCATGCATATAAGACATGTTCTAAGTTAACCATTCATTCATATTCATGTACATATAGAATCAACCTAGCAATTATCATGTCAAGGCACACATGTTCAATGCGTAGACAAGGTCTCATACCCTTGTCCATACTAGTATACCTATCAAGTAAGTTCTGTTAAGAGATACATTCATACTTCATGGACATGTACTCTACATGCATAGTACTAGACATTAGAGCATATGAGAATTATCTCTTCATTATACACCATGAACCTAAACTACTTGTAAGCATGCATGAGGTGTGTGTCTATTGGACAACATGATCATATAATGGAAACTATCCTAACATTGAGGCATCCACCTTACAAAGGTCACAATACACGTTAAAGTCCTCTAAACCATAGGCAACTCACATATAGAGTGATAGGAACTATAGACCATAAACAACAACATTATAACATAGGAGACAAGACATCTTCATTACATGAATCTAAGAGTCCTAATCATACTTAACACCACACATTCATGTAGAGGTTCATAGGTAGGGATCATACTACACAATATTGTTCAAACATAAACATGTAGACCATATCTATCCCTAACATAGTAATTTAAGCATATAGAAAGCATCATCAATATGACCTAGATCATTAACTAGCATTGGAGACTAGGCAAAATACTTTACATTATGTGATCATCATAACCAAACTTTCAAGATACAATTGCCTTTAAGGCCATGATCACATGTAATATAGAATGACAATAAGGTAAACACCGCCACCATAAGTGGACCATACTATACAATTCCATACATGGTCAATTCGATAGGAAAGTAGAGATGTACAGTAATATTACCAACTCACATAAGCTTTGATCATCATTGATCAATCCTCATTATTCATCAATAATTCAAGTATTGGGAAATAGCTAAATGTACACTAACATAATAGAAATCCACAATTCATTTATCATAAGATGAAGATCACATTATATACATCATATCATTAAACAATAGATAGTATAGGAATATAAGTCAACCTTACAAAGTCTTCAAACCTTCATTACCTTGGATCATTACTCCATGATTCATATTCAATTCCCATGAATAAAACTAGTAATAGGAAATTAAACATAATTGAAACATAATTCAACCAACATAGAATCAAGATCACAAGACCCACGTTATAGGACAATTTGATAATTTTAGAGGATCATGGGTTCATAGTGAAATTGGATTGAAATTCATATTTAAAATAGTATATAATCATCAATTTATCATAAATATGCTTTTGAATTATTTTGATAAAAAATCCATGACTAGATTGAAATTTGAGAATTTTAGTCTATGAACTCACATTTGAAAATCCTTGATTGACTCCTTAGGGTAATGGATAAATATGGATGAACGATAACCATACATTTCTTATTGAATAACTATGATAAATTTGAGAAGAAACTATGAAAATTTAGCCCCTAGCTTGAACTTCAGTTTTACCTCAAACGGAGGTTTGAGAGATTTTGGAAGAGAAGAAAGATTTTTTATTTTGATTTTCTTATTGGGTTTTAGGGTTTTTACTTAGGAAAGGGGTTAAGTAAAGTCTAAAAACAGTGTATAACCGTATCTCAATTTAACAAAAAAAACCCACACTTATTTGGACTTTTAGACATGTCAAACTTAGCTTTCGTTTTTGAAATCTTTGTCAGGGAGCAAGTTCGCGACGCGGAGCTGTTGCTGCATGATATTTTTGAAAATAACTTACGAGACAGTTTATTCTATGTTGTGTCCACAACTCAGACCAACTTTTTGACATATGAAGTACCAAGTCCGCGATGCGGACCTATTTCACCATGGAACAAAAGTTGTTTCCATGGGAAGCTTGTTGTCCAAAGGTTGGGTCCTCCTCAAGGACAATTTGGTTTGTCCTTGGGGAGTTTTTCTCGGACGTTTCAACCTCAAATACTCTCGTATACATGTTAGAACCTCTCATATAAATTTGAGCTTCAAACAACAAATAAAACATGCAAAGTCAGACTAGAACAAACAAGCACGTTTCAAGGGCTAACTTTCGAACGCCTCAGACGTTCTTGGACGTTTGACCTCCGAATCACTTCAAATCAAGCATGCATACTGTAAAACACTTATTTTAACTTATTTTAAACCTTTTTAGACACACATAAGGCTCTAGTAACATTATTTTGAGGGTTCTTACAGGAGCAAACTTTTGACCTTTAGAGACCCTAGTCCGCGAAGCGGACATGTTTTATGGAAGAACAAATCAATGCTTCCTTGGACAGCTTGTTGGCCCAAGCTTGGGTCCTCCTCAAGGACCCCTAGGGCGATACTTGGGGGCGTAGTTCCCACACGTTTTGACCCAAACATCATATAAAACGTACCAAAACACACTAGAACACAATAGCACGTCTCAAGGCTAACTTTCAAACATCTTAGACGTTCTTGGACGTTTGACCTCCAAACAACTTTAGATCAATCATGCATAATGTAAAATACTTCATTAAAATATTATTAACCTTTTTAGGCACATGACAGTCTACAATATCCCCCACTTGGGAACATTTATCCTCGAATGACACTTGGGACATTTTATAACACTTTCAAGGACTCAATGAACCATAGAGCAACTCATAACAGTTAACACATCATCACAAGAAATTAAATGCACAAAACATACAAGGGACACAAACTTCAAACCATTTCCCACTCAATGCAACACGAGCAAGCACAACCTTTATTCACTCACTTTTTAATGCATCAAACACATAGTCTCTTGTCATGTTCATACTAGGAACATTATTCTCCAAATCATAACATGGTCTTTATATCTTAGTTAATTAAGAGCTCATTATGCATAAACCTTTAAGTCACGCATTGGTAGATTCAACATCACTAAAGAAGAAACAATCAACTCACACTACTTGCACATAGATCATGAGTGATGTAGTTCAATAAATATCCTCACCCTTTTAGTCATAGTATCATTAAGGTCATACTTAACATCTCCATGTTTATTTATGTGTAAGGAGGAATGTCCTTCTCCTTAATATACTTACATGTTATCATAGAGATCATATAAAAGCAAGACATAAAGGTCTATTTATTTTAACGAGACTCCTTAATTTTAAGCAAAGCATGCTCATCTTGCCTTCATAATGCATTCCAAATGTTAAGTCATACCACACACATCACAACAATAGGAAGTCATTTAACAAAATTTCAAATTCTAACATGACAATAGTCTTCTTCATAAGCATGCATCAATTAGGGAATTTCTTGCAATTTATAGGTACACATCAAGAACATTAGGTAAACACACTAGCACTTCTCAAGAGTGAGACTACATTAACACTTTCCATGGCATAAAACTCACACATTTTAAAGGACTTGTCATTTTTCATTTAAAAGAGACTCAAATTTTCATAAATGTCTTAAAACACCACACATTGTAAGTGACATCAAAATGCACCATCAACATTAAAAAAATGAATTTGATCAAACATCCTTTTTTCATGCAATTTAGAATCTTCTTAACATGCATAACATATTGTCAATTAAGATAGACAAAACATATGGAGAAAATGCAACTTATACTTTATGCAGGACTCCTATTATTAACAATCTTCTTGGAACACTTTGTTTTCAAGATCAAGTAAGAATAGATAGACAAGATAGAGATATCTACAACCTTACTACTCACATCATCATCCCCCACATAGGGTAAACCCATTCAAAATCATCTTGTCTCAACAATAAGAGAAACTTGGCATACCAATCTTACCAACTAAGCACATCACCCTTCTATTGGACTCTAGGCTCAACACCTAAAGGAAATCCATAAGAATATAGTTAGGTCATACTATCCTACCACATAAGGTCTCAACTATACCATGAATACCAAGGGTCACGAAAACCTTAGGGGAAACAATAGAGGATAGTTTTCCATAAAGGCCTCTTTCTTTTATTTTAACACAAGGGCATGGTAACTTCGAGGTCATTTCAATGCATATCGTTACATTTGGTGGAAACTTCCAAGCAACCGAGACTAGGTAAAATCTAAGCATCTTCTTTAGATGACCGTACTTTGAATCAATCTTAAAATACAACCAACCACTTTAAAGTAGGTTAACATCAATTTTTTCAACTCTAGGTCAACCTTAGGGGAAAACAAATTTCCAACCTTTGGAATAAACTCTTTTCTTCCCCTTTAGACACTCTTAGAATAAGTTTATCAGGGACCAATCAACTAGTCATAAGGGTTCTCCCATTACTAGCATAATCCACAATAATCTTACAAGGTAAGCACACTACCTTCACTTCTAGAATAAATCCTATACAAAATACTCCAATCCATAAAAGGAAACTATGATGAATCACACACATAAAAAAGCAACTTTTAAACAATCTCACACGAACAAAGGAAACATGCATCTTTAGCTAATTACAACACTTACTCAAAGAATTTCAACCTAAATCGTATAATTATACTTTCATCATTCAAAACCATATAGAAATTTTTCATTCCAAAAGAATTTAATTATCAGAATAACTCCTAAGAAGCTATAACCAGATCATAGCATAAACATTCACATAACATGTCATTTCTCATAAATCACATATTTAGCCATAAATTGCATCACATCACCATATATTAGAATTCACCTTAATATATACTCATCAAACTATAAAATCAAGATAAGCATAAAAACTCACCTTTTTCACCCTGAAGCTTATAGAGATACCATCTAATCCAAGAAATCTATAACAGTTCGAAACTCTAATATATGTTCTAGAACACAACATAGGTGTCATAAGGTTTATACACTTTATTAAGGTCTATTTTTATTTAAATACTTCATTTAGGAAGGATATAAACTAAAATGTATAAGAACGCCCATGATGTTCGGAAAATAGTCCAATAAGGTACTAGCGTACCTTAGCCTATTTGACTAGCTTTTAGGGGTCGGAAAATGATAAAAAATTGGTGAAAGGGTGCCTAACACGCAGTAGAGTTAATTTATAGTCTAAACGTCTTGACAGGACTCTAAAAGTACCAACCAATGTCCCTTTAGGAGTGCCCTTACAAAGGTGACCAAAAGCTATCAATGTACATTTTCACCTACGCATGCCACAGATGGCTCGTGGTCTAATCGATGGGGCTTCGATTTCATCCATCGATGGTCACTTAGACAAAATCTTGGAAATTTCATTTTTCATGGTCTCTAAACTTAACGATGGATTTTCAACATGAAGGTGCATAGTGGGCCTCGATTGACCCAAGATCCGTCGATCGTGGTGTCGTGTGTGACATCTGTATTTTGCTGCATGTTTCTAATGAAATAATTTAATTAGTTGGATTAGTTAGGAGTTTAATTATGGGTTAGGTAAGGTCTAATTAAGTCAATTAACAACTTATATAATGTATTTAAACTTATTAGACAAACTCACAAACACAAAACTCTCTTACTTCTCTCTTCTTGCTCTCTCTAGTTGAAGACCTCCATTGAAGATCAAGATAAGGTTGTGTTCAAGGGCTTTAGAGGGTCAAATTTCTTAATCAATATTCATCAAACATAAAGGTATGGTATTCCTTTCACCTTTTGGACTTCTTTCCCCAAAGGGTTACTTTAAATCGATTTTAAAAGTGAGTTTTCATGTGGGTCTTATCCAACCTCAAAACTGAGCTTGTTAATTACTTTATTTATAATTTATTTTCGATATTATGGATATACTAACCTGTATAATAACCTAATTATGTTCTCCCTTGATGGATTGGTCTAAATTGTAGAAGATGACCCATTCACCTTAACCCTAAGTTGTGATCTTAATATGAATTACGTAATGTATGTTCAATTGACTTGATTATTGGTTGAATTACTAATCTGTTATGTTAGTGTAAAAATTATGAATAGATTAAGATGAATTATAGAACTCTGATGGTAGTTGGTCTAGGTTATTTAGTATGTTATGAAATTGACCTAAGTCTTTTATCTTAAGCTATGAACTAGCGTTAAATTGTGATATAGTGATTCAATTGGACTTGTTATCATATTTGTTATTGTTGTGTGATGTTACTTCCTTATTGGGTTGAATAAGTTTTTATGTTAAGACCTTGAAGATGGATTATAATGGAAACTTGGTAAGCCTTATGATCCCTATTCTTTACTTCAATTGTGGCTGCTTAAGATTAAGCGATGATGTTGCAATGAAGTCTATCTTGTATTAGGATTGATAGGGTTGGTATGATGTTGAATTGAAATGAATTTACTATGGTTGTAAGGTTGAATAAGATGTAAATGTTATAAGGATGGTGATGACTACCAATGTGCTTATCTTGAATGACAATGTAAATGTGTTAACCTCACTTATCTGAATTGCAATGAAAGGATTATACTCATGCGAATTATTATTGATCTATGATGATGATGATTATAATAGTGTAGACCCTATGACCTACAATACGTTATGATTGATTAATAAAGACATTAAAATACGTTTTAAAATGGACTCTAGATTAGCACCGATAGAACTTGACCTTGAGAGGTGTTGACTTTCCATAGAGGAAGATTCACCCTATAGTTCATTATGAGGTGTAGACTCCCCTATGAGGGATACTCACCATATGACTTCTCATGAGAGAAGCTCCAACTGCCAAGTGGCATGTGGAGAGAAAATACCTATCTCTTAGTTCCTTAAATTATATTGCTCCAATAGGAAGACTAGCTAGCGGATCAACCTAGAAAGCTACGTTTCTTTTTGGTTCTAGTTTGGCCGGTAGACCACCTTCCATCGGTGTAAGGTTACACAGCACCAGAATCCACACTTGACTCTTGTGGTCTATGTCGGTTAAGTTAAGTGTCCCAAAATAAAATGAAGTAATGAAGTTCAAACCAACTAGGGTGACTTGAGAGGTTTGACTTAGCGTAGTAAGGGGTATGGGACTCTACCTATGCCTTGAACTAGTTTTCCTTGAGGGAAGACTTATAAGATTGATCTTATGTATATATATTCTAATGAATGGAAATGATGATAATATGATGATCTTACACGTAAATGACATTATGTGATGATTATTATTCTTATGAACATGTATTTGGTCTCTATTACTAAACTATGATGTTATGAACTCTTATTAATATATCATGTAGAGTTTGGACAATGGTTATGGTTTTTGCTAGGTTGAGTTAATTAAGTAAGGTTATGGTATTTTTTTAGTTATTGCACAAATAGACTTAGTGAGGGTCATGAGTAATGGCTTTGCTTTATTATGATATGATGAACACTTATTCATGATAGTGATGTTATTACATGATGATAGGGTTGTAATAGATTATGGGTTCAAGTATGTTGATATACACGTTACTTGCTTTGGTTTAATGAATATGATTTATTGATATGTATGGTTATCTGGAATATGTATAAGGCTTTCAAAATGTAAAATAGCATGTTTTAATGGAATGTCCCTTTTTAGCATGACTTGATACTATATTAACATATGGTCTCACACTTAGTACAAGTGGTGCACTAACCCCATTTTCTCCCTTTTTCCCAGCATTCAAGGTTCCATTTGTTGAACTCTTTTGAGACAACTTTGAAGAAGACTTGGAATTTCTCAATCATCCAAGTAGGTAGGTCCTCACTTTTCAAGGGTGGTGCCAATATGAACCTATGAAGTTGTTTTAATATAAAGACTCTCATGTTCTTTCCCTTTATCATTTGATTACGAATTGTATAACCTATATGTTGCTCTATTACATTGAGATATGGGCTAGGACGAAATTGATATAATCTTCTTAGATAGTTATGAAATGAGACACTATTAAAGACTATGTTATATCTTATATATACTTATATGCAATCAAACTAGAAGATTATGTAATATTCCTATACGAAGGGTCTCTGGATACTCAATGTGAAATATTTTGTGCATGTAGATGTCTATGGAAACCTCAATGTAGAAGTAGTGAAAAGTTTTAAGTTCTCCACGTTTTTAACCTATAAATGTAATGATGTATTGTAAGAGACTATTCTTATTCATCAAAGAGGACAACGAGGTCTGTTACGTCTAAAGGGTACTCCTCAAAGGTGACACAATCGCATCTAAAAGACCACCAGAAAAAGAAAACATAAGAGAGAGATCATATAGAGTTAAGTTGTATGGCACGACATAAGAATAGTAAAGAAGGGAAATACTATCGTCCTATAGCCTCTCACTTATAGATGTGTCGCGAATCACCAAAGATTAAAGTGACTCTATTAGACGTGGCAATATGAGACTTTGGACCCTAAATCCACTTTTTAATAACCTAATGCTCATATAAACATACTTTTGTCCGACGGTGTGAGGCACTCTTTACTTACCCTAAAGGTGTGGGCTTGAATCCCCATGAGTGCATTTTATAAATCATTTAAAATTTATTATTCATTAACTTGTTTCTTGAAAAAAAATTGATGCTCTGATACCCCATTTTTCACGATCGGGGGCACACCCTAGAAGTAACATGGCGTACTTGACCTCTCGGAGGTCTTATACAAGTCAATACTAATCTTTCATCGCATTGTTATTGTAATTTAGAAATAAATTTAAAACTTTCATAGCACGTCATATGCTAGAACATCACTTCATATATATTTATAAAATGTATGTCATAATACATTGTTAGACTCTAAGTCTCTTTCTCCATCTTAGACTCAAAATCAATAGAATAGAATCGGTACACGAACCTTATCATCATAATATAATGTCTAAACTATTATATAACTTTTATTAAGAAAATATCATACATATACTTATATATATACATATACATATGCATATAGAACACCAACCTAGAACTCCCTGCAAGAACTACTTGTGCAATACATACGTTAAGTCACATACCCTCACCTACACTACGCAACTTCCCTTTGGTTATCGTAGATAGGGTTCATTACTTTACTTCCATTATCAATTTTACTTTAGGGAAACCCTAGCCTTAATCGAAAAAATAAGACCATTTAAGCCAAACATGGAATTTGGTGTCGTCCACTCACACCGAAGGAGGGTATCTTTCTTGCAAAGGTAAGACATAATTATCATGCTATCATATTAGGTGATATTAGTTGCTATATCGTATGGGGAACATAGTTGTGGAAAGGTATAGGTATAGATGAAAACCCTTGTTATGCCTGTTCGGCAGTGTAGTTATCCACAGGACTATTGTAAACAAGCTTTCCCACATTTGGAAAGGGCACCCCTCATCATCACATTCACTCGGTGCTAAGCTAAATTCCCTTTATTGAAAAGTTTTTATTAACATACCTCATAAAAATGGCTTTAAGAGGTGTAAATCCTCATATGCTTAGCTCATAGGTTATAGATGATAAGTTGTCCTTTAATCAACCTAAATCATATGAGAAAACCATTCACACCGACATCGCATATTTAAGCAATATCTAGTTTAGAGTAAAACTGAGAATACCTTTCAAACCCCTTTTTACTAGACTATAATACATGCTTCATTATATGCATTAATGTGTGTGTATGTATACTTACATGATAAGACCTTTTACGTCAACACATTTAGATACTACACATATGCATAATTCATTGTATCACATACTTTAATGGTCATAGCCTAGACTTTCATGTTCATAGCTAAATCATGCATTCACATTCATATGTATAGAGTAATCACCCTAAAAATATTCTATCAAGGTAGACATGTGAAATGTATAGGAAAAGTCCTATACCTTGCCAACACTAGTAAACATAAGAAGTCATCCTAGTTAAGATATATTTTGCACTTTCATGGACAAATAATTTACATGCATAGTAGTAGACATTAGTGCACATGAGAATTATCCCTGCATTTGACATCATGAATCTATACTTCTCATCAACATGCATGAGTTGTGTGTAAATTGGATAACATGATAACATAATGTCTATAAATGTAATATTGATGCATCCACACTCTTAAGACAACATTACACATTCATACGTAGACCACACACCAGATTATAGCATAGGAGACAAAACATCTTCAACACTTGAATCTAAGACTCCTAGTATTGGTTAAGATCACACATTAATATAGGGGTACATCTAGGGTTATTCATCATTAGCATTTAATTAGTGACAAGCACAAAGACCATACTAACCCTAACACCTTTATTCAATTAAACATTATCAATGCACCCTAGATCATGAACTAGAAAGGAAGACTAGACATATAGCTTCACATGTGTGATCATCACAACCGCACTTCACAAAAATAATTTTCACTCATGGATATGATCAAAAGAAATAGATATATAGAAAAGAAGGTAAACACCGCCACAATAAGTTCACCATACCAATCAACACTACTCAATGTCAATTCTATACTAAATGGAGAGAGATATAGGTCAACTCACAAATACTTACAAGCTATGATCACAATTGATCAATTCACAATAATTCATAATAAATTAACATAGATAAACATAAAATTATCAATTAATTACAATGTAAGCATATTTGAATCATCATCTAATCAACATCACAAGACCCACATTATATTATAAATTGAAAAATTAGGGAGATCATAGGTTCTTCATTGAATTGGATTTAAAATAATTTTTAAATCATTTATTAATCATAAATTCACTATTAGAATTATTTTGAAATCAATTTGACAATGAACCAATGGCTAGATAGAAAATTTGGAATTTTGATCTTTGAATCACTTTTGAAAATCTTTGATTAAACTCCTTAGATGAATGGATAACTAAGGATAAAGGATCATCATCATACCTTATTTATTGAAGATCCATTAAAAATTTAAGAAGAAACCATAAAAATCCACCCCCGAGACCTTACAGAATAAAAGCAGTATTTTGTTGGAGAATCTAACTTTACAAATTAGCGATTTTAGGAATCACCTTTGAATTCAAAGCCAAAAGTCTATTACGTATTGTAGAATTGATATTGAAATCCTAGACTTTTTATTCTTCCTTAAAGAGCAAAATTTTTTAGACGATGACTTGATCAAATTTTAGGAATTTAAGAGGGGAATTGAGTTGAGTGATTTGGGGATTTAAAATTAATATGTAGGGTGTAGGGTAGAGGGTAAAATTACATAGTATTGGGTTAATTTTTTTTTTGAAAAGACCCATAGACCATTTCAAAAATAAAATAAGATTCCATTTATTTCTACACCCATGGTTCGCATGTCCAACTATGAACCGTCCTAGTCAACCGTCGGTGTCTTCAAAAACTGGTTTTTGGACCTTTGAACCACCGGACCCATGTACGCTCCATTGTTTAAACAACATTGTATACATGGAAACCGTAAGTCCAAATTATGTTCCTTAAAATTTTACAAAGTGTGGAACGCATCTGTGAGACCTACCACGACTAGTATATTAAACGATGTATAGTCTTGGTGAATCCTAAAAAGAGTGTTGGGACTTCACATTTCAACTAAGTTTGACTTACCACCTACGGTATGTGATGCGATTTTATGAACCATATGTTGTTCCATCGAAAGTTACACTAGATATTACAAACTTGAATTTTTTCCTTCTTTTGAACCCGAGCTGTTACAAACTTTCACGTCATTGCGGTAAAAAATCATATTTCTTCAATGTCATAGACGACATTCCAGAGCAGAAAAATTAATAATAAAAAACTGAAGGGCTTGAGAAAAATTACTTCTCAATATGATAAAAAAAGAATTCTGAAAGATGTAGTAACTAAGAACGCTTGTTTTATTAATGAAATAAAATACAAGTTACCATTTTATATTATTAAAATCTTAAGAATCCTAATAAAAAAAAATAAAAAAAAATCAATAACTAGAAATAAGATCGGGCCATGCATTGGTAGATACTAGTTAACCAAGCATACTGCTTGACTTGCTTTTCTTCTCTTATGATATTTATGATATTGATAAGTCGAGCCTTTGCTATTTTCTATACAATGAGAATTCAGGCAAATTATATACGGTATATCGAACTTTAAATTCACTCATTTGATATGTGTTTTTGTGCTAGTGATTAGCACGATAGGGTTCTTAATCTTTAAATATACATAAATAAATAAAAGGTGCCCGCTTCCCTTACATTATATTTAATGTCAATATTGATGTCACATTCGGGGAGAACCCCCTACACGTAACCAGCGTCTTCGTCCTGGAAGAGGACTAAGTCTAGCCTCTTAGCATTCATCATAACATTCATAGGTTAAAATTGCGGAAAATTTAACAATTTTCATCGACACTACTTCATGAGGTTTACATAGACCTCTCGCTTACACATAATATATTAATATCGAGTATACATAGACCCTTCGTAAAAGACAATAACATAGTTTTCTACTTTTATGGAACATTTATATATATAATAATAAACATAGCATAGTCTTAAAACGGATGTCGCATATTAAAAGATCTAAATGGAGTATAATGAACATGGGCATAAGCCCTTACAACATGTGTAAATTCCACTTAGGGCTTACAACAATATCTGGAATAAGTATAATGAAATCATTGTATTTGCACTACAACAAATAAACATAGCTAGAGTAATAACAAGGCATCTGGGCATAGGACATACCCACTTGGAGAACAATTCCAAGCCTTCCATGCAAATGGACACAATCTCCTCAACGGCCGGAACCTAAAATGTTGGGGAAATGGGAGAAATGGGGTTAAAAAATCATATGTACTATGTATAGGATCATAAGCACATACAACATAGAAATCGGGTAAAAAAGGGGCATTTATTCAATAACATGCAAAGTAACTTTAAAATTACCTTATGCGCATTCAAGAGCCAATACAAGTCAATAAGAACATATTCCTTAAGTTAAGACCATGTAAATCACAAGACCAACAATATTAAGTCTAGTCAAGTCAACATGAATATTAACATATTTGAGCACACAATCAAGATAACTCTATCATCAACTAATAATATCAATCTGAATGAATAACAGTTGATGATATCATAATCTAAGAAATACCATCACTCAGACACCACCATTTAGTCCACTAGTGCAATGACTAAGTAATGCCCCATAACCTTACTCAACCAAGTAAACCCATAACCTTACTCAACAAAGTAAACACAATAAGAATAATAAGCAATGCCAAACTTTACATACTATATTATTAAGAGTAGACTTCATCGTACTTTACGAATAGAGACCAACCACATGTTCGTAAGTTAAGCCCATATCACAAAATGTCATTAACATGTAGAATAAACATAAACAAATCATTTGCATTTATAAGCATATAAGAACATATGAACCTCCTTTTTAAGACTTTCCTCAAGGCTAACTAGTGCAATGTATAGGTAGAGTCTCATACCCCTACCTATACTAAGCAAAACACATTAGGTCATCCTAACTAGAGTTCACTTTATTAATTCATTTTACCTTTTGAGAACAATTGCCTTAGTCGACATAGACCACAAGAGCTAAGTGTGGAATCTGGTGTTATGAAACCTTACACAATGGAAAGCTGTTTACTTCCCAAGGTAGAACCAAACATAATAATAGCATTCTAAGGTTGATCCACTAGCTAGTATTCCTATGGGGAAAACATAGTTTATGGAACTTGGGGTGTATATGGAAATATCATTCTATGCCCTTTGGTACATGAGTCTATCCACCTCGTGAGAACTATGGCGAACCCTACATCCCCGCATTGGGAAAGTGACACTCCTTATCTTCAAGTTCACTTGGTGCTAAGCTAGAGTCCCTTTTTAAATGTCTTTAATTAATAATCATAATTTAGTTTATGGTCATAGCTCAATAGTAATTGCATGAGTATTGTCATTTGAATAAAAATCACACATGTGAGGTTAGCACATTTACATCATCACATCATAAAAAGGCACATAGGCAAATCATCACCAACCTTATGTTAGTACATCTTACCCAAATACTCACAAGTCATAAATAAAGACATCTCAATTAAACATCATACCAACCCAAATCAATATTATCATAAGGTATACTTCAATATAACTTCAACACTAAACAAAAGTAATCTTAATTGAAGTATAGGTTTAAGATCACAAAACTTACCCAATTTCCTGCATTGGCCACCATCCATGGTTTTAACATCAACCACTCAATTATACCCAACAATAGGTGTAACAACATCATAAAATAGTACTCAACACATTACTAAGCCAATCTTCATGAACTAGGGCTAATCCCAAAAATACATTTCTCTAGCTGTCTATAGATTGAATAGGATAGTAACAATAATCAATAATTTCATAATTCCCCTTCAATTAACAAGTAAGAATCAAGACTTGAGGGAAATTAAAGAAAGGACATGAACTATAAAAAAAATCTTAAAATTATCATCAATTACACAACAATATACACTAGATTAGTCATAGGCAATCATTAATCATCAATTTAAACTTTAGAAGAAAAACCATTTGTAGAGAAAAACCTTAAGAATATGGGTAATTAAAATTCAACTTTTAGAGGACCTCTTGGGAAAAGGAATCCAAAGAGTGAAGAACTCATACGTTAATGAATATTTACCCATGAAAATTGAGTGGAAACCTTGAAAATTTTGTATTCTTCCTCAAGCTTTTTTTTCTTCAATGGAGAATGAAGGGAGAGAGAAAGTAGATAGAAGTGTGAGCAATTTGGATTTCAATTTGAGTTTGTGTTTTGGAGTGGGAAATGAATGAAAATTGACCTAAAGTCAATATATATTCCACCCCCAAAATTCCCAAACTACCCCTCATTAAGTTTGACTTCCAAAAGTGAAGTCCAACTTAACTTCACTGCGAGACCCCCATCCATCTTTACGTTCCATGTAGTGCATGATGGACAATTGTGTGGGCCATGAAATGGGCAGACAGTAGCTCTTCCAAAGGAACCTCCTCCATTTCTCCCACCAAGTCACATTCACGAGTGCCCTAGGCCCCTTCTACGAAGATGTACCACGGCCCGTCAAGTTGCCCATTGTGCTCTAGGCAATAGTTTCCCAAAGCCCCACCAAACTCACCCATTTTGGCTAAGGCAATTTCGCTGAAGCCTTTTGCCCTCAGTCAAGTTCACCACGAGTCCTAAGGTGACTCGTCGTGCTTTGGACAGTAGCTAGGTCCAATGACCTCTTCTACCCCATGTACAACTTTTCACACCCGGCATCTAGACCCCAGATGAGACCGGCGTCATTAACCTCTCATAGGTCGTAGAGAAGCCTCTTCTTATCTTTCCATCACAATCATACAATTAAATTTGCGGAAAATTTAAAACTTTCTAATCCTTATTGAAATGTACATAGACTTGATATAATACTTCATAAGAGTTACAGTCTAATAAACTCAAACTAAAGCAACCATCTATCAATAGATTTACCAATTTAAATAGAGAATCATAATAATAATAGTTTGCCGAATCGGCCTTATTACAAACGCTTGAACTAATGTTTGAAATGAAATGCTAGGGACAACATCCACTAGCTATGTCGAATGTACAAAGCTAGAATAGAAGTGTAGGCATCCTCAAAATCAATAGGACCTACAAAAGATTGGAGATCGCAAATCCAAATAACTTCAACGAATCTTCAATCTTCTCAAGAACATGTACCTATAAAAGTAGTAATAGTATAGGGTTTAGTAAACACTTGTACTAAGTATGGGTGTATAATCATTAACACATAAGAACTATGCATGATCAAGTAAAGCTCTTCCCATAGGAACATGTCATTTCTGGAATATTAAGTCACTTAACTATCTTAACTCATTATTTATGACTCATGCTATGAATGTGACATATTTCCATATATTTAAAGCACATAACTCTTTCTCTATATGAAAATAAGACCTTGGAATCATGAACATAATTTTAGAATATATCAAGGAAAATTTAATAAATTTGCTCCTTTAAGGCCGAGAGCTCTTCTTCCCTGCCTTAGTTTGTTTTTCAGTCGTTTCTTCTTCTTCTTCTGTAGTTTAATGATCTACTTTGATCCTATATTTTACTTACAAGTGCATTGATTCATTGTAGTCCCATACCTACAATGAAGCGACTAAGTAATACAAAATACTAAGGAAATGATGTGTCTACCTTACTTACAAGTTATTCTTTTCATTCTTGTTAAATTGGGCATGAATGTATTTATAAACCAATCTTTATTAGTTGTGCCCATTCTTTGATTATTTTCATAACATATAGATCTTGGGGGCATATATTCATACTCCAATATAAACCAATAACTGTTTAGTTTTCATTCTTATCAAACAATAACGATTGATATTCTTAAGGACTTGCTTACTTTGTTCACTTTGAACTTACATTGCTCCTTCTTTGATCTGATGTTCACTTTGAACATGTTACTTTCTTTCTTTCTTATTGAAATAGATCATGTGAGCTAACATGAAATCCAGTGTCTTCCCCACGCCAAAAAGAGGTGGCTCACCGGCTAAGGTGAAACTGAGTCCAATATCTTCCCCACACCGAAAAGAGGTGGTTCATCGTCTAAAGTGAAACCAAGTTCAATGTGTTCCCCATACCAAAAAGAGGTGGTTCACGGCTAAAGTGAAACTAAATACTTTCTTGACTATTTAACTGACATATATCAAGTGATCTAAACATTAAATCCAGTGTCTTCCCAACACCAAAAAGAGGTCGTATAACCGGCCATAGTGAAATCGAATACTACCTAGCATTCTTAGGTGCAATAGCCACTAGCTAGTTCCTATGATGGAAACACAATTCAAAGACTACGACACTTTGGAGACCCTGATCCACCTTGGTGTTGATCTCGTCGCATGAGGCTTACATGTTCTAGTATAAGCTCATTGCTAGTCTACCGGTGCTTAGTTCAGATTTATTATACTTTATAACTTTTAGAGTTGACTCAAACTTTATGAAAGTTGGCTTCTAGTATGAGTTGTACTTACCTCAATGGATGACTAGTCACCCCTTTCTTTTATAATTGATGAATGTAAATTTAATCTTACATTATCATCATGGTGCAAGTGAGATTTGTCTCACAATTTCTATCACCCTCTATGTTAGTAACTTTGTCATAATCGTTTAAGTGTAATTGAGACTTGTCTCACTTCTTTTAACACTATATATTAGGTTAATTCCATAATTTATAAGCTTTTAGTAATTTCGTTACTCACCTTATCTTGTTCAACGTTAATTGATACTCTTATACAATTCTTTATGAAAGTTATAAGGACTTAGTGAATGTGCTATTACGTTCACAAGTTCAAGTAGATATGGTATGTTGGGACTTGTCCCAATTATTGGAACACCCTATGTTATAAGTTCATTTATCTAAGATTGGTATGACTTTATATATTTTGGAAATAATATTGCTAGCCAATTTATTGGCATAAATCAAACTATGATATTATCACTAGACAAGTCAATAACTTCATGAATACACTATAGTAATCTCATCATGTTAAACAAGCCAACTTTTAGCCTTTTATAAGCCTTTAAGAACAAATAAATGAACGACATATAATAATTTCATATTCTCTAACACAAGTAGTCATTACAACATTTATTATCTCATGTAAATAATACCGTAATCATATGGATGTAACCATTAGGTAACATTCGACATTATAAATCGCAGAAACCTACACATAATGATTAGTTAGCACCACATACCAACAACATGCTCAAAATTTACATCATACAAACTACTAGAATCGGAAATAGGAAGAACTAGGGAGATGAACATGTAATTCATAGGGAACAATCCTAGTTTCATATTCTTGAATTCAAAAACTTTGAAAAGCCTCATGAGAAAAGGAATCCGAGAGAAAACCAATACCTTACTGTAGAATTGAATCTACGAAGATCACCTTGTACTTTGCATGAAAACCTTTATCTTGAAATTGCCTAAGGTTTTTCTTATGTTGTTCACTATTTTTAGTCGTAGGGTTTACTGATGAATAGCGTGAGTCTAAGTCCTTAGAAACTGAATATAACTTATTCAACTTAGGCTAAATAACTTAATTAAATAAATCAATTAGTTAATTACCAACACGCCTTTCCTAAATAGGCCAAAAATAGGAGAACACTTGACTTAACCAAAATCTTGAAAATGCTTAAGGGTTTTGGTTTGACCACTTAAATTAATTAATTAAGTTGATAATTTAATTAATTAAGTAACCTAGAATGCTTAACTACCCTATATTTTTAGGACCATAAATAACCGTTTGGACCATCCAAGGTTAAGTACTAGTTGTCTTTAGTTAATTACTCGGTTAGTGTCACCCTATTTCATCTTAGGATGTCGGTCACGTTAATTAGTTATTTTTTGTTAGTACAAGGTTATTTATCTAGTTATTTTAGTTAGTTAGAGCCTAGGACCGGTTACAAAGCTTGGCCCCACGTGGCTTGACCCAGACGTGCGCCTGTCCCCTAACCACTCTGACCGAATCGGTTAGCTTTGTCTCTTGGTTGGTTGCACATGTGTTGCGGTGCACTTTTCTAACTGATCCCTCTGGAAAGTTCATTTGTAAAGTTCACTTATTGTCCCAAGGATCCTCAGTATGTCCTTGGGCACAGCTTAATCTACATGATCATTTTAAGTGATCATGTGCTATAGTACTTAGGCTTGACACTTGGATACCTAGTACCTAATGAGGGTGTATGTGAAGAATATGTTTATTTTAGATTATGGTACTTATTGCAAGTAAAATTCTTAAACAATATTGGATTGGTGTATTTGACATCGACGTATATTTTAATTTACTTCTGTAGACATTGGCTGACAACCTTAAGCTAATATTCTCTAACATGCCCAATATTTCTCAATATTGGGCAAGCGGATGCCTATGACGCCAATGCATATTCTTAAAGCCTAATAGGCTCTTCACTAAAAAATTTCATTTTTCTGGAATGTTACATTATCCCCCCTTTAAAAACATTCGTCCGCGAATGACTCTACACATCATTTTTTTGAAAAACACATAAACATACTTGAAACTTTACTCTTTGTGAATATCAGATTTACAACTTACTCTGGATGATGAGCATCACTCAAAGCTTATCTAAAGCTCTGAGATTGAGGAACTTCCTTCTCAATCTTACTTTAACTTAATGCACATCACCCTCATGCGACACAAAACTCATGTAAATGCTATACAAAAACAGCAACATGAATGCAAGCATGAACTCGTACTAACTCATATAGTGCAAGTATAAAACTCATAGTTATAGACTTAAAACAATAAAACTGCCTGATGCACTAAAATTTAGAGTCTCTTTAAAAAAACTAGACTTAGGAAGAGTACATCTAACCTCAAAAACTTAAAAAGTGAGGGTAACGGGATCTCATATCGACCTCGGCCTCCCATGTTGCTCCTTCAACAAGGTGGTTCCTCCATAACACTTTACAGTGGCAACCTCTTTATTCCTCATCCACTTAACTTAATGATCTAAAATTTCAGTTGGAACCTCTTCGTAAGGAAGGTTCTCATCGACTCCTAACCCCTCAACAGTTAGAATAGATGTTAGATCGCCTAGACACTTTGTTAGCATCGAAACATGAAACATTGGATGAACATAAGCCAAGTCTTTTTGTAACTTTAGTCCGTAAGCAACATTCCCTACTCGTTGTAAGACCTCATAAGGACCTATATACCTCGGACTGAACTTCCCTTTCTTACCAAACCTATAACCCCTTTCATGGGTGATATCCTAAGGTAAACTTGATCACCTACTTCGAATTCTAGAGCCCTCTTTCTGTTATCAGCATAGGATTTTTTACAACTGTAAGTAGTAGCCAATCTATCCCTTATCGTTCTCACCTTTTCCAAAACCTCATGTATAATCTCGAGGCCAAGGATGGCACATTCTCCTACTTCAAATCACCCAACTGGGGAACTACATCCCCTACCATATAGTGCATCAAAAGATGCCATCCCAATACTGGAATGGTATCTATTATTATAAGAGAACTCAATCACTGGTAAGTGATCATCCCAACTTACCTTGAAGTCAATAACACATGCTCTCAACATGTCATCAAGGGTCTGAATGGTACGTTCTGCTTGTCTATCCGTCTGAGGGTGAAAAGCAGCATGGAGTTTTACTTGCATACCCAAGCTCTTTTTGAAAGATCACCAAAAGTGAGAAGTGAATTGGGCTCCCTGTCCGAAATGATAGATAAAGGGATCACATGCCACCTCACTATCTCATCAATATATAACTTGGCATAGTCTTCGACTCAGTAAGTACACTTCAAAGGAATGAAGAGAGCAGACTTAGTCATCTTGTAAATAGTGAACCAAATGGAATAATGCATTTTTCTGGTCTTGGGCAGACCAACTACAAAGTCCATATTAATAACCTCCCACTTCCATTTTGGAATTTCAATCACGCGAGTAATACCTCCGGCCTTAAGGTGTTCGGCCTTAACCTGTTGGTAATTGGGACACTCCTACACAAACATAGAGATATCTTGCTTCATACCTTCCAATCAATAAATTTTATTCTGATCATGATACATCCTGGTGGAACCTAGATGAATGATATATGTAGAGCCATGAGCCTCTACAAAATATTGGGTCTCAGATCATCAATATTTGGTATGGACAATCTTCCCTAGTACCTAAGCACAACATAACCCCATAGGGAGAATGATTCATTCAGCTTACTCAACACTAAATCTTTCAACTCCATGAGTACTGGGTCGAGCTGGTACTTGTATTAAATATCTACAAGAAATGAGGATTCATAACTAGAATGAAGCGAAACACCCCAAATTGGATTACCTACCAGTTGTACCCCTAACCGAGCCAATTGGTGTACTTGTTTAACAACCTCCTTCTTCTCATTATAAATATGAGACACACTACCCATGATCAATCGTCTCAAACCATCGGCTACTACATTGGCCTTACCTGGGTGATACTGGACACTCATGTCATAATCCTTTAGTAACTCTAGCCATCTTCTCTGACGACAATTCAATTCTCTCTGTGTCAAAACATACTAAAGACTTTTATAGTCAGTAAATACATAAACATGTACACTATATAATTAATCTTTCCAAAGTTTTAACGCGATACCACAGCAGCTAACTCAAGATCATGCATGATTCTTCTTGTGGACTTTCAACTATTTTGATGCATATGTAATCACCTTACCATCTTGCATGAGAACACATGCCAAACCTACTCGGGAAGCATCATAATACACCACATACCCTTCAACACTCCTAAGCAATGTAATAACTGGGGCTGATGTGAGTCGGTCTTTGAGCTGTTGGATGTTGTTTTCACAAGTTTCAGACCACTAAAACTTTGCCTTCTTCTTTGTTAGAGCCATTAATGGAGCGACAATAGAGGAAAAACCCTCAACAAATATTCGATAATAATTAGGCAAACCCAAGAAAATTTGAATATATTTAGGAGTGAGGGGTCTAGGAAAATTCTTTACTGCCTCGATCTTTTTTGGATTGACCTCTACACCCTGATCGTTCACAACATGACAAAGAAAGGTCACTGATCTCAACCAAAACTCACATTTGCTGCATACACCTAATGTTCCCTAAGTACTTGCAATGCCATTATCAAATGATGTTCACGCTCTTCTCTCGTCTTAGAGTATTTGAGGATGTCATCTATGAATACTATGACAAAAAAAATCATGGTATTCACAGAAGAGTCTATTCATAAGGTCCATAAACACAGCTGGTGTGTTAGTGATACCGAATGACATGAAAAGAAACTTGTAATGACCATATCTAGTATGAAAGGAAGTCTTAGGAATATCCTCTTGTCTTACTCTAAGTTGGTGATAACCTGACTGAAGATCTATTTTAGAAAAGAAACTTGAACCATTAAACTGATCAAATAGATCATCACTTTTGGGAAGAGGATATGTGTTCTTTATAGTGACTTTGTTGAGTTGTCGATTATAGATACGCATTCTAAGAATTCCACCCTTTTTCTCAACTCACAATAATGGAGCACCCCATGCGGATATGCTCGGCTGGATGAATCCCTTATCAAGTTAATCCTTTAACTGCAACTTCAACTCTTTGAATTCTGTTGGATCCATCCTATAGGGAGGAATAGAAATTGGTTTGGTGTTGTGATCTAAGTCAACATCGAACTCAATTTCGCGTTCAGGAGGGATTTTTAGTAAATCCTCCGGAAAGACATCTTGAAACTCATTTACTATGGACATAGAGCCTGTGGAACGAACTTCATGTTCTAAGTCATTGACTCTAACAAAGTGGAATAAATACCCCTTAGATAACATCTTATTGGTTTTAATATTGGAAACTATTTTGCCTGTTGGATTTGAACCACGCCCTTCCTATTTCAACTCTAAACTCATTTTGAAATTGAAACCTTACTACCCTGTTTTGATAGTTTATGGTAGCATAACATTCATGGAGCCAATCCATACCCAAAGTTATATCAAAATCAACCATGGTTAATTCTATTAGGTCAATATATGTAACTGTATCAAGAATAGTTATTGAGCAATCTTTATATACTCTTTCGGCCCTAATGTTGTCTCATATAGGAGTACTTACTAGAAATTGCTCATGCAAGATCTCAGGAAGCAAGTTCAATTTACTAGCTACTAACGGAGTAATAAAAGACAAGGTAGATCCTGCATCTAACAATGCATAAATAGGAAAAGAAAATTCAAGTAAGTTACCATTGACCAGATCAGCTGACTTCTCTTGCTATTCTCTACCTTTCAATGCAAAAACATGTTCCTCTTGGGAGGTCCGATAGCAGCAATGGTATTAGGCTGAGGCTGAGTATCTGCCTTGTTCTGATTCTTCACATGAGGGGATTCCTTGATCATATGCCCACTCTTGCCGCACCCATAGTATGCATTTGAACCTACCATGCACTCTCTTCCATGTGAATGTCCACACTTGCCACACGTCTTTCGGTCACGCTGGGCTTTTGTATCATTCCCATTCTTGGCATTAGTGTTCTTGGAAGGTGTAGGTTTACCTGAGTATTGGTGCCCCTTCTTGAACTTGGGCCTGTCATGGACTATAAACAAACCCCTACCAGTGCTCGAACCAGACTGATCTGAGGGCTTAGATTTCTTGCTCTCAGGGCCTCTTTTTCTCTGACGACTCTCCTTAACCTTCTGTGCATGTACCATCAACCTACCAAGGTACATGTTATTATACAACATGGCTGCCCAACAATCCTCATCCAAATCCTCCGATACACTAGTCACAAATCTGCTCATCTCAGCTCTACTATTGGACACCAGAAAATAAGCGTATTTGGAAAGCTTAACAAACTTCAAGGAGTATTCCTTGACTGATGTACCTCCTTGTCGTAGGTAAATGAACTCATCAACCTTAGCCTATCTTTACACTCTGGGAAAGAACCTCTCCAGGAATGCAGTATTTTCACGACCGGAATCTAGACACCAGACGCATTCGGCGTCGTTGACCTCTCAGAGGTCGCAGACAGGCCTACATACGTCATAATTACTTTATCTAGGTTAATTTTAGCAGAAAATTTGAGCTTTTTATTTTCTTATTTCATGCAAAACATATTATACCTAACATTATAGGCATTCACAAATCAACATTCTAATATAGAGATAATAAAATTAAAGAAGCAGTTCATAGTTGCATTAAACGTAGTCTTGCCAAAACGACACCAATACATAGTCTGAAATGAAATTGGAAATGAAACAATAGTGGAACATTCTCCACTAGATAAAGCCTACATAGAAAATAGATAATAATGGTATACATCCTCGAAAGCATGAGGTCCTACCAAGTCCGGATGTAAGCTCCACGTCCGGATAGCTGCAAGGTTGTACCATAAGCTCGAGCGTCCCACCAGTGCCTGCACCTAAAAGTCGATACTGTATGGTATTAGTACACACTTGAACTAAGTATGGTTAGATGCAAGCACACACCAAGGACATGCATGAGTAAGAATATCTCTATCCTAGATGCATGATTTATGGAAAGTCAAGTTAGTAGACTTGCCAAATTTAGATTAGGAAAGTTAGTGGACCTGCCAAATTTTGATAAGGAAAGTCATGCAATGAGAGTAACATGCATAATCATACGTATAATATTGCACAAAGCACATAACGTCTTACACATAACACATAGCATATTGCATATAGCACACAACATCTTTCATATCATTCGGTCATATGCCATAAAAATTTGGAATCAAGGACCTTACTTCAACACTTCCTAAAGATGAAGGCTCAACATATGGGACCTCAACTAGGAAGTCTTCTTTAGCAAGCACAGAGTCTGCTTCATTCATTCATACATACTTCTCTTCAAAAATTCATAAACTAGTGTAAACAACAACTATACCTAGGATGTAGTTTAAGAATTTCATTGGGTTCACTATGCAGTGATCAAGAATGACCTGGTGTTATTTCTTAAGTCTAGATTACCTCTTGATTATCCTATCCTAATACCTTTGTTATCATTTATTTCATTATGTGCATCATTTGAGGTTGGACTCATTCATTCATGGGGAACTTTAACTTTAACTGACATAGATCATGTGAGCATCATGGAATCAAGTGTCTCCCCCACACTGAAAAGAGTTGGATTCACCAGCCAAAGTGACTAAAAACATGCTAGCGTACATGGGAATCGAACCCTGCAAGATCCCTATATTTGTAGTATAGGATCGAAAACTAGGAGATATACGGAGACCCATACTCGGCATGCCGGACAGTCTCATCTCAGGAGAGTTACGTGAACCTCTGCCCTTCCCCGAAGAAGGCATCACCGCTCATAGCTAGTCTATCAGTGCTAAGTATAAAGTTCCATTACATTCAACTCATACATCATGGATGATGGTTTCTAGTATGATAACATCATAGCTCAATCGATGATTTCTCATCTCATCATTATTATTAAGTATATATTAATCTCAATACTTTCATTAGAGTGTTCATAGAGAGTGGTCTATTCATTAGATTTATACTCTCATAGGTGAGTACGTTTTGGTAACATTTACTTAGGCTCGTTTGAGATTGCTCTGATATTTCACATTAGCCTCTTATCATATTGTCACCACATTCATTAACATTAGCACATTTGATTTTCATATACTCACCCTTTTTACCTGAATGTTCATTTCATCATATGGCAATGCACTTGGCCATTTAGTGTGTTTTACACTAGTATTTAACCCTTCTAGGGTTCTATCACTCATTTCAAACATCTTAGGTTCACTTACTTTTAAAAGTATGCTAGACTTATGGGTGTATACATACAAGCCATGATGCTTCATTTGTAGTTCGTTTAAGTGATTCATGTCTTCCTAAGATTATGTGGTACAAGACTTATTCATATTGTACATATGCCAAGAAATTGATTTCGATCTGAGTAGGCAGAAGTATTTTGAACATTTATTCACGCAAGACTTATGTGTCAATACTGAATTAGGCAAGGGAACCCGATTTTCGAATCCCTTGGAAAGCACTTACATTTTTTTATTTATTCTATTTTGATCCACACGGCTTGGGGACCCGAGATCAAGCCTCAACGCCTTCATTTCACTTTTCCTTCTTTTTCTTTCTTTTTAATTCGTTTGCCTTGGGACCGAGAGTTTGTGGGATCGATCCCCCACAGCCTCTTTTCTTTTATGTTCGTTTTCCTTGACTTTTTCGTTTTAATTCCCTTAATAAGCCTAGAGGTTGTGGGTTCTATTGCCACACACCTCAACCTTAATTTTCTTTTAATTCCTTATGTCAGACCGAGAGGTTGTAGGTTCGAATCCCAATCCTCTCATTGATTTATTTTCATAGTTTTATTTTCCATTCAAGGTCACCGTTCGAATTCCCCTTACTTCATTCTTTTTAACTTACATTCACTTATTTAATTCATAATTCATAGAATTTTAGACCACTTTAACTTGAATGAAACTCATCAATATGTAGTAGGAAATTTTGTAGTTTTTCAGCATCTTTTCCATCAACATTACGCGTTAGTTCTTAGGGCAATTCATGGTTCATTTAGAACGTCTTAGGTGCATTTTCATGGATTCATTTATCCAAGAGTTTCTCACTCAAATCAGCCACATTATACTTCATGTGAACATCACGATTTACATAAGTTTGTGCACATACA
This sequence comes from Solanum peruvianum, assembly GCA_027705065.1. Classification (NCBI taxonomy): domain Eukaryota; kingdom Viridiplantae; phylum Streptophyta; class Magnoliopsida; order Solanales; family Solanaceae; genus Solanum; species Solanum peruvianum. The sequence goes on from JAKWJD010001763.1 coordinate 26,928,440, forward strand.
AATACAACCATAACATATCATTTTTGAACCTCAAATAGAAGGTAATAGTCACAGCTAACTTCGCACACACATACACAAATTTTTGGAAAACATAGGTTGTCATTAATACGATTCCAAACACACATTCATGAACATATTCATCACGAAAACAAATTACATGCCTAATATCTACCAGCAAACATACCCAATTTACGAATCAATGGGAGCTAGTGACAGGTACATGCAACAGGGAAACAATCCTAGTTTTCGGATTAGATATGACTGAATCTTAAGGTTCTCTTGGGAAAGGAACCAAGATTAAGAAAAACCCATACATTTTATGACGTTCAAACCTTGAATTTGCTGCCCAAAATCTTCTCCAAATATCACGTCTAAATACCCTCAACTTCAACACCAAATCGACGAAATAATCCTCACTTTTGCCTAATGTTTTTTATTAGTTTTTTTCTTATATTTTCGTGTAAATTCTTCAAGTGTTAAGAAATTTAATAAATTTTCTATACTTGTAGCTTTTTAGGCAGAGACAGGAAACGTGAAAAAGAAAAGTGTAGAGACGTGAGGGAGATGAGAGTTTTCCTAGGATTACAAGTTTAGTCTAGGACTTAGTTAAATAAGGTTTTGTGAAATGGCACAAATCTTATTTAATTTAATCACACGTGAAAGGAACATTATGCCCTCACACAAAAATCAGATTTTAAATCACCAATTAATTAATTTAATCGATTCTCCCACCAAGGCTCAAACCAAGGGTGGAGCCTTATCACGAAAATGAGTTGTTGGACAGGAAGTGACCATTTTACCCCTAGACTCTCCCAATGTACTGTTGCCCTTTTCAAGTCCGATTTGGAGACACTCAGGTGTATACTTGTATTAGGGGTCCTAACCTTGTCCAACCTGTCAAACCTCATCACCCCCTTCATAGGTGATACCTTCAAATAGACCTGGTCACTTACATCAAACTATAAGGGCCTTTTTTTATTGTCTACATAAGACTTTTGCCAACATTAAGCAGTAGCCAACCTGTCCCTAATCACCCTGACCTTCTCTAAGGCCTCATCAATGATCTGTGGACCCAAGATGGATGACTCTCTAACATCGAACCACCCGACAGGAGACCTACATCTCCTACCATATAGTGCCTCAAACGGTGCAATCCCAATACTAGAGTGCTAGCTATTATTATACGGGATATCTATAAAAGGCATATGGTCGTCCCAACTACCGTTGAAGTAAATCACACACGCCCTCAACATGTCCTCTAATGTCTGAATGGTGCGCTCTACCAGCCCATCAGTCTGAGGATGAAAGGCAGTACTAAGCTTCACCTGCATGCCTAAGATATTATGGAAGGATCTCCAGAAATGTGAAGTGAATTGAGCTTCTCTATTTTAAATGATAGACAAAGGAATCCCATGCATATCACAACCTCATAAATGTAGAGTCCCTCATAATCCTCAGCTCTGTAAGTAGACTTCACATGGATAAAGTGGGAAGACTTAGTCATCCTGTTCAAAATAACCCATATGGAGTCGTGTTTTCTCTTAGTCCTCGAAATACCAACCACGAAGTCCATATTAATGGCCTGCCGTTTCCAAGTCAGAACCTCAATAGTCTGAGTAAGACTGACATGCTTAAAATGTTCTGCCTTAACCTGTTGACAATTAGGACAATTGGACACATATTCTACAATGTCCTTCTTCATGCCATCCCATCAATAGATCTTCTTAAGATCATGATACATCTTTGTGGAACCTGGATGTATAGAGTATCTGGAATCATGGGCCTCTGCAATGATCCTGTTCTGCAATTCATCAACATTTGGTACACGCAACCTAACCTGGTACCTAAGTATGTAGTCACCTCCCAAAGAAAAAGACTCATTCATCTTAACTAACACTAATTCTTTCATCTCCATCAATACAGGATCAAGATGTTGACCCTTCTTAACTTCAACTACTAAGGATGATTCAGAACTAGGATTAACTGAAACACCCCCACTAGTAGAGTCAACTAACCGCACACCCAGTCTAGAAAGTATGTCTACATCTTTTACCAACTCTTTATTCTCATCCTCAACATGGGCTATACTTCCCATGCTCATCCTGCTCAAAGCATCAACTACAACTTTAGCCTTACCCGAATGGTATCTTACATTCATGTCATAATCCTTCAACAGCTCCAACCAACTCTGCTAACGTAGATTCAACTCTCTGTGTGTGAACACGTACTGGAGACTCTTGTGGTCTGTGAACAAATCCACATGAACCCTATACAATTAGTGCCTCCACAACTTAAGTGCAAACACCACAACTTCCAACTCCAGCTCATGAGTGGGATAATTCTTCTCATGAACCTTGAGTTGTCTAAACGCATAAGCTATTATCTTACCACTCTGCATAATAACACAACCCAAACCAACCTTAGATGCATCACAATAACCATTGTAGTTCTCACCGAACTTAGGCAAAGTAAGCACTGGGGCTGAAGTGAACCTGTCCTTGAGTTCTTGGAAACTCTTCTCACAAGTCTCCCTCATTCAAACATGGCTGCATTCTTAGTCAAAGCTATCAGTGGAGCAGCAATGGAAGAAAAACCCTCCACGAATATGCGGTGGTAACCTGCCAATCCCAAGAAGCTACGGATATCTATAGGGTCCAACTCTACACCTTTATCGGACACAACATAACCCAGGAAGGTCACTGATCTTAACCAAATTCACACTTGCTGAATTTGACATATAGTTGATGTTGTCTAAGTACCTGCAAGATTAGTCTCAAATGTTGTTCATGTTCTTCCTTGGTCTTAGAGTAAATGTGAATTTCATCGATGAATACTATGATGAAAGAGTCAAGGTATTCACGGAAGACCCTATTTAGGAGATCTATAAATGCAGGAGGTGCATTCGTGAGACCAAATGACATAACTAGGAACTCAGAGTGACCATAACGGGTAGGAAAGCTATCTTTGGGGTATCTCCATCCCTAACCCTAAGATGATTGTACCCTGAATGAAGATCAATCTTCGAGAAGAAACTATACCCTTGGAGTTGGTTGAACAAGGCATCTATTCTGGGAAGTGGATACTTATTCTTGATAGTGACATTGTTGAGCTGCCGATAATCGATACACATCCTAAGGGTTCCATCTTTCTTTTTCACAAACAACACTGAGAGCCCCAAGGGGATATGCTCTTGCTGAATGAAACCCTTATTAGTAAGATTTTTTAGCTGCAGCTTCAACACTTTAAGTTCAGCTAGAGCCATTCTGTAAGGAGGAATTGAAATTGGTTTAGTATCAGGCTCAATATCGATACCAAAGTCAATCTTTCAAGGGGGAGGAACTCAAGGCAAATCATAAGGAAATACATCTTGGAACTCATTCACTACAGGCACATACTCTATAGAAGGAATGTCATGATATAAATTATTAACACTCCTAAGATGACATAATAACCCCTTAAACATCATTTTATTGGCCTTAAGATTCAAAATCAAGGGATTAGGACGACTCGAGTTGTACACCTCCCATACTAGGTCTTCTTCATTAGGGAAACAAAATCGCACAACCCTACAACGACAATCCATACAAGCATAACAACTATGAAGCCAGTCCATTCCAAGAATAATATCAAAATCATACATGGGTAACACAACCAAGTCTGCACACATAGTCTTACCACATATCACTATTGGGCAATCCTTATATACTCTATCAGTTCTACATTTCTCCGATAGGTGTACTAACCACTATAGAATCATGCATAACTTCAGGAAATATCTCAAAATTGAGAATAAAAGGAGTTAGAAAGGAAAGCATAGACCCTGGATCAAGTAAACCATAAGCAGAAGTTAAGAATACTTGCACCATACCTGTGACAACATCAGCAGACTTCTCCTGCTCCACCCTGCCCTTCAGGGCGTAGAATTTGTTCATGTTAGAAGGCTCGACTGTCGCTGCATCCTGTGGATTAGGCCTAGGCTAAGCATTACCTCCAGCCTAACCTCTTTTCTGTTGGCAGTTCTTAACCATGTGCCCGCTCTTACCGCAACCGAAATAGGAATTAGTGCCCAGTCTACACTCTTCACTATGAGCACGTCACACTTAACACAGACCTTTCTAGGACACTGCATCTCACCTCTATTTCCTTTCTTAAGCTCGGGTTTGCCTCCTCTAGGTGTTGAACTCCTCTAAAACTATAAGTTCCCTAAACTCTGTTGCCCCTTTTTATATCTGGGCTGCTCACGGACGCCAAAGGTGTTCATGTTGCCCCCATTGCTAGGACCTGCCTAATCATGAGGCTGAGGCCTCCTAACCTCACGAACACCTCTCTTCTTCCGGCTGTCCTCCACTTGCTGGGCATGCACCATCAACCTTGAGAGGTCCATGTTATCGTGGAGCATCGCAGATCGACACTCTTGCTCCATATCTCCGGTGATTCCTATGAGGAACCTGCTCATCTCATCCATGTTGTTAGATACAAGGGAAGTAGCATACCTAAATAGTTTAACAAACTTCAGGGAATACTCCCTGACTGTTATAGTTCTCTTCACAAGGTTGATAAACTCCTCAAACTTGGCCTCCCTCATCTCCTTGGGAAAAAATCTCTCCAAGATTGTCTTAAACAGCTCCCAAGTGACTGGAACTCCACCCAAAGCTCAGCTATCCTGCCACATCTTGCACCAAGTCTGTTTAACATCCTTGAGCTGATAGAAAACAAACTCAACCTTATCAGTATGTATGGGCCCCATGGACACAAAAATCTTATGTACCTCATCCATGAACTCCTGGGGATCCTCTGAATTCTTGGACTCTGTGAAAGTAGGAGCAAAAATCCTCGTGAATTCTCGCAGCCTGTTAGCCATGCTACAAACCGGTGGGTTCTCCCTATGAACACTCTGTCGGTTGACCTGGTCAGTCATGGCTTGGGCCTGCATAGTCATGGCTGTGCTATCTAGTCTAAAGATGACCGCAACTCTACATCAGTCAATCCAGTAGGGTTAACCGGCATAGCCACTCCTTCAACTAGAGACTTAGGTGGAACCTGATTGTCCCCAGTAGTTGCTCCTCCTTTCCTGTGACAATGGTTCTCCTAGTATTCCTTCTCTGAAAACAAGAAGGATTGATGTTAGACAATCTCATAACATCAAGAAATGAGACATTAGGAAAAGACACAATGGGATCAGAATAAGGGAATTTTCCTATGCATCATGCAATCTCTAATTCAGGATAGTGGTTCACACCACTAACATGACTTAGAAACTACTCAATGTGGTTGATGTGAACTTATTATTCTCGAAATTTAACCTAGTACTCTAATACCAACTTTGTCATGACCGGAATCTAGACCCTAGACGAGACCGGCATCGTTGACCTCTTAGAGGTCGCAGACAAGCCTACCTACGTCATACTTACTTCATCTAAGTTAAATTTAGTGGAAAATTTGAGCTTTTTGTTTTCTTACTTCATGTGAAACATATTATACTTAACATCATAGGCATTCACAAATCAACCATCTAATATAGAGATAATCAAATGAAAGAAGCAGTTCATAGTTGCATAAAACATATTCTTGCCAAAGCAGCACCAATACATAGTCTAAGATGAAATAGGAAATTTAACACTAGTGGAACATGCTCCACTATCTAAATCCTACATATATGATATATAATAATGGTAGACATCCTCGAAAACATGAGGGCCTACAAAGTTTGAATGTAATCTCCACGTACGGATAGCTGCAACGTTGTAGTGTAAGCTCTAATGTCCACCTGTATCAGCACCTAAAAGTAGATACTGTATGGGATTAGTACACACTTGTAATAAGTATGGGTATATGCAAGCACACACAAAGGACATGCATGAGTAAAAATAGCTCTTTCCTAAAAATATGATTTATGAAAAGTCAAGTCAGTAGACTTGCAAAATTTAGATCAGGAAAGTTAGTGAACCTGCCAAATTAGTATTAGGAAACTCATGACATAAGAGTAACATGCATCATCATATGTATCATATTGCACACAGCACATAACGTCATACACACAACACATAGCATATTACATATAGCACATAACATCTTTCATATCAATCATTTTTATACCATGAAACTTTAGAATCATGGACTTCACATCAAAAATTCACAAAAATGAGGGCTCAACATATGGGACCTCAACTAGGGAGCCTTCTTGAGCAAAACACAATGTCTGCTTCATTCATTCATACGTACTTCACTTCATACATTCAAAAGCTAGTGTACACTAGCTATACATAGGATGTAGTTTAAAACATTCATCGAGTTTGCTTTGCACTGATCAAGAATGACCTAGTGTCATTTCTTAAGTCTAGTTCTCCTCTTGATTATCCTATCCTAACAGATTTGGTATCATTCATTTCATTATGTGCATCATTTGAGGCTGGCCTCATTCATTAATGGGGAACTTTAACTTTAACCGACATAGATCATGAAGAATCATGAAATACAGTATCTCCCCCACACCGAAAAGAGGTGGAATCACTAGCCAAAGTGAACAAAAACATGCTAGCGTACATAGGAATTGAACCCCGCCAGATCCCTATATTGGCAGTATAGGATCGAAGACTAGGAGATATAAGGAGACTCATACTCAGCATGCCAGAGAGTCTCATCTCATCAGAGTTACGTGAACCTTCGCTCTTCCCGAAATAAGGCATCACCGCTTATAGCTAGTCTATCGGTGCTCAGTATAAAGTTCCAGTACATTAAACTCATACATCATGGAAGTTAGTTCCTAGTATGAGCACATCATAGCTCAATAGATTATTTCTCATCTCATCATTAGTATTAAGTGTATATTAATCTCAATACTTTCATTAGAGTGTTCATAGAGACTGGTCTATTCATTAGCTTTACACTCTCACTAGCGAGTAAGTTTTGGTAACATTTACTTAGGCTCATTTAAGATTGCTCTCATTTTTTCACATTAGCCTCTTATCATGTTTTCACCACATTCATTAATATTAGCATATTTGCTTTTCATAATTACTCACCCATTTTACCTGAATGTTCATTTCATCATATGCCAATGCACTTGGCCATTTAGTGTGTTTACACTCATACATAACCCTTCAAGGGTTACATCACTTCATTACATACATCTTATGTTCACTTACGTTTAAACGTATGCTAGACTTATGGGTCTATACATACAAGCCATGAGACTTTATTCATAGTTTATTTAAGTGATTCATGTCTTCCTAAGATTATGTGGTACAAGAATTATGCATCGTGTACATATGCCAAGATCTTGATTTCGATCTGAGTAGGCAGCATTATTTTGATCATTTATTCATGTATGACTTATGAGTCAATATGGAATTTGGCATGGGAACGCGATTTCTAATCCCTTGGACAGCACTAACATTTTTTTATTTATTCTATTTTGATTTACACAGCTTGGGGACCCGAGATAGAGCCCCAACGCCTTCATTTCATTTTTCCTTATTTTTCTTTCTTTCTTATTCGTTTGTCTTGGGACCGAGAGGTTGTGGGATCGATCCCACACAACCTAATTTCTTTAATTTTCTTTTTCATTGGCTTGTATGAGTTAACCGTGAGGGTATGGGATCGAATCCCCACAGCCTCACTTTATTTTTCATTTTAATTCCCTTAATTAACCTACAGGTCGTGGGTTCGATTCCCACACACCTCAACCTTTATTTTCTTTTAATTCCTTAAGTCAGACCGAGAGATTGTGGGTTCGAATCCCACTCCTCTAATTTTTTTTATTTTCATAGTTTCATTTTCAAGTCAAGGTCACGGTTCGAATCCCCTTGACCACATTCTTTTTAACTTACATTATTCTATGACTTTTAACAAGGTGACGTCACGGGTTCAATCCTCAGAAACCTCACTTATTTAATTTATTATTCATAGCATTCTAGACCACTTTAACTTGAACGAAACTCATCAATATGTAGCATGAAATTTTGTAGTTTTTCAGCATATTTTCCATAAACATTACACATTAGTTCTTAGGGTAATTCATGGTTCATTTAGAACGTCTTAGGTTCAATTTGATGGATTCATTTAGCCAAGAGTTTCTCTCTCAAATCAGCCACATTACACTTCATGTGAACATCACATTTACATATGTTTTTGCACGTAGTAATAAAACCATTACATATCATTTTTGAACCTTAAACCGAAGGTAATAGTTACGGCTAACTTTGCACACACATACACATATTTTCAAAAAAAAAATAGGTTGTCATTCATACGATTCCAAACACACATTCATGAACATATTCATCACAAAAATACGTTACATGCCTCATATCTTCCAGAAAACATACCCAACCTACGAATTAATGGGAGATAGTCACAGGGACATGCAACGGGGAAATCTGAGTTTTCGGATTAGAATTGACTTAATCATAAGGGTCTCTTGGGAAAGGTACCAAGAGTAAGAAAAATCATAACTTTTATTACGTTTAAACCTTGAACTTCATGCCCAAAACCTTCTCCAAAAATCACGTCCAAATCCCCTAAACTTGAACACCAAATCGACAAAATAATCCTCCCTTTTGCCTGGCGTTTTTATTAGTTTGTTTTTCTTATATTTTCGTGTAAGTTCTTCATGTTTTAAGAACTTCAATAAATTTTATATTCTTGTAGTTGTTAAGGAAGAGATTGAAAATGTGAAAAAGAAAAGTAGAGAGACATGAGGAAGATGATTGTGAGAGATGAGAGTTTTCCTAGGATTAGGATTTCAGTTTGGGACAGTCAAATAAGGTTTTTTAAATGACAAAAATCTGATTTAATTTAATCACATGTGAAAAGACAATTATGCTCTTAAAAAATCAGATTTTAAATCACCAGCTAATCCATTTAATTTAATCACATGCTTCTTCTTTAATATGCTATTCACTTTGAACATGTTACTTTCTTTATTTCTTACTTTCTTACTGAAATATTACTTACTGAAATATATCATGTGTGCTAACATGAAATCCAGTTTCTTCCCTACACCGAAAAGATGTGTTTCACTTTCTAAGGTGAAATCGAGTCCAGTGTCTTCCCCACACTGCTAAGAGGTGGTTCACCGGCTAAAGTGAAACCAAGTCCAGTGTCTTCCCCACACAAAAAAGAGGTGGTTTAAAACTAAAGTGAAACAGAATACTTTCTTGAGCATTTAACCGTCAAAGATCATGTGAGCTAAAAATTAAATACAGTGTTTTCCCCAAACCAAAAAGAGTTAGCATCACCAATCAAAGTGAAACCGAAAACTACCTAGCATTCTTAGGTAGAATATCCACTAGTTAGTTCCTATGCTGGCAGCATAGTTCAAGGTCTAGGAGACTTCGGAGACCCTGATCCACCTTGTTGGTGATCTCGTCTCATGAGGCTTACATATGCTGGCAGAAACTCATTGCTAGTCTAGCGGTGCTTAGCGGAGATTTATTATACTTTACAACTTTTAGAGTTGACTCAAACATTATGGAAGTTGGCTTCTAGTATGAGGTATACTTATCTCAATGGATGACAAGTCACCCCTTTCTTTTATACTTGATGAATGTGAATTTAATCTTACATTATCATCATGGTGCGAGTGAAACTTGTCTCACGGTTTCTAGCACCCTCTTATGTGAGTAACTTTGACATAATTGTTTAAGTTTAATTGAGACTTGTCTCACTTTTTTTAACATTCTATATTAGGTCAATTTCATAACTCATAAGTTTTTATATATTTCATTACTCACCCTATCTTGTTCAACGGTAATTGATAATCTTATACATTTTTTTATGAAAATTATAAGGACTTATTCAATGTTCTATTACGTTCACAAGTTCATGTAGATAGGGTATGTTGGGACTTGTACCAATTATTGGCATACCCTATGATATGATATCATTTAGTTAAGATTGGTATGACTTTACATTTTTCGGAAATAATATTGCTAGCTAATTTATTGGCATAAATCAAACTATGATATTATCACTAGTAAGTCAGTCACTTCATGAATACATTATAGTTATCTCATCATGTTAAACAAGACAACTTTTAACCTTTTATTAGCCTTTAAGAACCAATGAATGAATGACTTATAACAATATCATATTCTCGAACACAAGTAGGCATTACAACATTTATTATCTCAAGTAAATAATATCCTAATCATATGTATCAAACGATTAAGTCTCATTCGACATTATAAATCACAGAAACCTACACAAAATGATAAGTTAGATAAACATACTAACAACATGCTCGAGATTTACATCATACAAACTACTAAAATCGGAAATAGGGAGAACTAGGAAGATGAACATGCGATTCATTGGGAACAGCCCTAGTTTTGGATTCTTGAATATTAAAATGTTGAAAAGCCTCCTGGGGAAAGGAATCAATGATATAAAACCCATACCTTACTGTAGAATTGAATCTACGAAGATTACCATGTACTTTGCACGAAAATCTTGAAGAACTACCTTGACATCGCCTGTGGTTTTTCTTATGTTGTTCACTGTATTTAGTCATAGGGCTTACTGATGAATAATATGAGTCTATGTATTTAGGAACTGAATATTAACTAATTCAACTTAGGCTAAATAACTTAATTAAATAAATTTATTAGTTAGTTACTAACACGCCCTCCTAAATTGTCCAAAAATAGGAGAAGACTTGACTTACCAAAATCTGGAAATTGCTTAAGGGTTTTTAATTGAAAATTTAAATTAATTAATTAAGTTGTTAATCTATTAATTAAGTAACATAGGTTGATTACTAAAATACCTTTAAGTTGTTAGGACCATAACTAGCCCTATGGACCATCCTAGGTTGGGTACTAGGATGTTTCTTTAGTTAGTTACTCAATTAGTGTCACCCGATTTGGTTTTAGGATATCGCGAACATTAGTTAGTTATTTTCCGTTAGTACTAGGTTAGTTAGATAGTTAGTTCAGTTAGTTAGAGCCTAGGACCGTCTAGGAAGCTTGTCCCCACGTGGCTTGACCCGGACGTGCACTTGTCCCCTAACTGCTCTAACCGAATCGGTTAGCTTGGTCTCTCTTGCACATGTGCTTGCACATGGGTTGCCGTGCACTTTCCTAAATGATCCCTCTGGAAAGTTCATTTGGTAAGTTCACTTATTGTCCCAAGGATCCTCACTATGTCCTTGGGCACTACTTAATCTATACGATTATTTTAAGTGATCATGTGCTATGGTACCTAGGCTTGACATTCGGATGCCTAGTACCTAATGAGGGTGTATGTGAAGAATATAGTTATTTTAGCTTAGGTTCTGTATTGCAGGTACAATTCTTAAACAAGATTGGATTTGAGTATTTGGCATCGACATATATTTTAATTTACTTGTGTAGACATTGACCAACACCCTTAAGAAAATATTCTTTAACATGCCCATTATTTCTCAATATTGGGCATGGGGATGCCTATGTACCCCAATACATATTCTTAAAGCCTAATAGACTCTTCAATAAACAAGTACTTTTTTCTAGAATGTTACACAACTCTTCTTCATGAGCACCCCACCTTGGCCATGGTCATGCTCGTGATGAGTGAGGTAGTATCCTCCCTTCTAAGGCTGCCTTGGACTCTAGGCTTTGGCTTGCCCTTGAAGGTTGTCACTCCTCACTTGTCCTTGCTTCTTAAGACCCTCTTAGTAACCTAGATTCTCATCATCCTCTAACCATTATTAAACCTTAGTTACTTCCTTAAAAACATAAAGGCACTACACTAGTCCAAGTTACAAATTCACCTAACGCCATGATGTTATTTGACGTTTTAACTCCAACACCTCCTAATTGATTTATATTCATTATTTTAGGCTTATTACAAGTGTTACAAACCTTAGACACTCATGTGAGGCTCTATATTAGGTTTAAGACTTTTGGAGTATAACATTATCTCCCCTCTAGGAACATTACTCCCCGAATGATACTAAAATCTTTTGAAGGGAATGGATAGACTCAATACTAGCAGCCCAACCAACAACATACATAATTAACATGAGTTACAACTCAATCGTGTCATTTACACATAGCAATTAAAAACCTCAATGACTACACATAAGAGCCCACAATCATAACATGAGTAATTTCCTTCTCACAACAACATAAGCTCAACATATCATTAAGGAGTCAATTATGCCCAAAACTCAACTTACCAACATGCTCAATATCATTTCAGGAAGGCAACAAAATACCAAGCACACAATAAGTGCCAATAAAAATAAAGAGAAATTTTCAAATAAGTTTCAACTCTAGGCATTCTTATTCATTGTTACAATGCACGTATATAAATATTTTTCCAAAAATCAAGGCAACTTCAAATAAACTTATTATTTTCACTATTAATAGGAAAAACTAACCTTAGTTACCAAATAATGAGGGTAACGAGACTTCATGTTGGGGTCGTCCTCACATGTTGCACCCTCAATTCCATAACACTTTTACGGAAGCCATCTCCTTGTTCCTTAACTTCTTTACTAGTCTATCAATAATTTCAACCAGAACCTCCTCATAAGAGAGGTTCTCTTCACACCTAGACCCTCAATAGGAAGGATGGATTTGAGATCACTGATACACTTCTTAAACATGTAGATATGGAAAAACGGATGAACCGAAGCAAAGTACTAGATAACATCAACTCATATGCAACCTTGACAACCATTTGCAAGAATTCATAAGGACCCACAGAATGAGAAATAAACTTTGATTTCTTGCAAATATCACCACTCGTTTCATAGGTGAAATTTTTTGATACACCTTATCACCTTCTTCAAACTCTAAGTCTCTTTTACTATGGTCGGCATACGACTTCTACCGACTATAAGATGTTTTCAATCGATTACGTATTATGTGAACCTTCTCCAAAGTCTTATTTATTAATTTGGGACAAAAAAGTGAAGACTCGCCCACATCCAGCCATCTAATAAGAGATCTACATCTCCTACCATACTTCTTCAAAAGGATCCATAGATATAGATGAATGGTAACTATTATTGTAAGAAAACTCAACCAAAGGCAAATGTTTACCCCAATTTCCCTTTAAATCAATTATACAAGCTCTAAGCATATCCTCAAGGGTTTGAATAGTACGCTCTGCTTGACTATCTGTTTAGGAATGAAAAGTGGTGCTTAGCTTCACCTTTGTACCAAACCCTTTTTTGAATGACCTCTAAAACCTAGATGTGAATTGTTCACCCCTATACGATATGATGGATAATAGAATACCTTGGCAACACATATTATCATCTATGAAGATTCTTGCATAATCCTCCACCGAGTAAGTGGACTTGACGGGAATAAAATGAGCGGACTTCGTCAATCTATCCAGTACCACCCATATAGAGTCATGTTGTTTTTGAGTCTGAGGCTAACCTACCACTAAATCCATGTTAATGTCTTCCCACTTCAAAGTGACAAGTTGGATTTCTTGAAGTAAACCACCCGGATTTTGGTGCTCGGCTTTCACTTGTTGATAATTGGGACATTTTGCAACAAATTTCGATGTGTCCCTCTTAAAATCATACCACCAAAACATTAGTCTAAGGGCGTGATACATCTTAGTAGAACCCGGATGGATGGAATAATGGGAACCATGAGCTTCTTCAAGGATCCAGTTTCTCAAATTATCAATATTAGGAACACACAACCTTCCTTGGTACCTCAAACATCATCCCCCTAAGAAGAATGACTCATTTAGCTTACCAAGAACCAATTATTTCAACTCCATCAATGGTTGATGAAGGTATTGTTTAAATTTCACCTCCACCACCAAAGACGATTCGGAGTTATGATGAACCATACAACCACCATTTGGGGAATCTTATAATCTAACACCCAAATGAGCCAACCTATAAACATCTTTAACTAGGTATTTATTTGTTTCTTCCATGTGAGACACACTACCCATGGTCATACGACTTAGAACATCCGCAAACACATTGTCTTTTCTGGGGTGATACGATAAACTCATGTCGTAATCTTTTAAAAATTCCAACTATCTTCTTTGTCAAAGATTTAACTCCTTTTGAGTAAACACATATTTAAGAATTTTATGGTCGTTATACACATCAACATGAACACCATTCAAGAAATGCCTCCATATTTTCAAGGAAAATCCACGGCCACTAACTTAAGATCATGAGTTTTATAATTATTTTCGTGCACCTTAAGATGTCAAGAGTCATAGGCTACTACATCCCGTATTTCATAAGAACACACCCCAATCCACCTAGGGATGCATCACAATATACCATAGAGACCTTAGTAGCCTCCGGTTGAGTCATTATCGGAGCGGAAGTAAGCCTATCTTTCAAAATTTGGAAGCTTCTTTCACGTGACTCGGACCACTCAAACTTCACACTCTTGTGGGTCAAGGTAGAAGCGATGGATTCAAAACCATCCAAAATCTTCTTATAATAACTCGCTAGAACCAAGAATCTCCTAATGTCGATTGAGTCAATGGTCTAGGACAATTTTTCACCGTCTGGGTTTTTCTTTTATCAACCTCAACTCCTTCACTAGAGATGATATGACCAAGAAATGCCGCCGACCTCATTAAAACCTCACATTTGCTATACTTTGGAAGTCTGTGTTTCTTAAATACTTGCAAAACCACTCTCAATTGGTCCATGTGCTCACCTTCATTTTTCTAATATACCAGATGTCGTCAATGAACACAATAATAAATGAATCTAGGTATATCCATTAGGTCCATAAATGCAACTGGGGCATTAGTGAGACAACAAAACATTACTTAGAACTCATAGTGACCATATCTTGTTCGTAATGACATTTTTTGGTATATCCTCACCTCTCACCCTAAGGTTGTGACACCCTGATCTCAAGTAGATTCCCACTTGGAGTAGATCAAAAAGGTCGTCAATATGAGGGAGAGGATACTTATTCTAAATAGTGACTTTATTCAGTTGGCCTAATCAATGAACATTCTAAGGGACCCATCCTTATTCTTCACAAACAATACCGGTGCACCTCATGGATAAATACTAGTTCTAATAAACCTTTGTCTAGTAAGTCCTTTAGTTTAGCCTTCAACTCTAATTCAGGCAGAGCCATCCGATAAGGATTAATTGAAATGTGGTTCGTATCCGAAAGCAAGATAATACAAAAACCAATGTCCCATTCGGGAGGGATTCCGAGATAATCATCAAGAAAGACCTCCAGAAATTCACTTACTACGAGGACCGACATAATGGGAGGATTCTCGGAGTCTAAATCTTTTACTCTTACAATAAATATTGACACCCTTTTGAGTTTATTTTACAAGCCTTATAAAAGAGATGATACGACCTCTAGGAATAGAATTTCTCCCTTTCAACTCTGAGACAGGTTCATTTGGAATATTGAACTTGAGAATACTTATTCTACAATTAATGGAAGAAAAACACTCATGAAACCAATCCATACCCAAAATGACATCAAAATCAACCATATCAAGTTCTACCAATTCAACATGAGTAACTATATTGGGAAAATATATAGGACAAATGCTATATACTCTATTCGTAACCACCCCTTCCCCTACGGAAGTAATTACTATAAAGGGATCATTTAGGTCATCGGGAAAAATATCAAACTTCCTAGATATCAAGGGAGTAACAAAATATAATGTAGTACCCGGATCAAGTAAAGCATATACATCAATACATAAGACTTCTAACATACCGGTCACTACATTGGGAGAACACTCTTGTTCACCACTAGAGGGAAGACCATAAAAGTGATTCTTCATTGGAGCATCAACATTAGAACGACTAGCTTGAGCTTTCCCGCTACCTTTTTTTCCCTTCAAATTAGGTCAATCTCTAACCTTGTGGCCACTCTTTCCACACACCCAAAGCAATTATCTGGAACAATTAGGAAATCACCATAATGCTTCTTGCCACACTTTTCACAAGTTGGCTTCTTACTAGTTTAACTAGTACCTTTTCCTTTTTAAGGCTTAACGTTAGACACCTTATCATCACGAGCCTTGGGAAATTTGGAAGGAACTTATTAGAGAACCTCTTCTTGAACCTAGGCATGTCTCAAATGTCAAGCCTACCCCTTAAAAAACCACCTTCATAACATCTTGCCTCCTTGGACTCCCTTCTCTGTCTCCTTAGCCTAATTTCTTCCACTTGTGGATCATGAACCATGAGACGGGAGGTATTCATATTATCATGAAGCATAGTCAAACAACATTCTTCAACCAAGTCTTCGAACAACCTGTAAGAAAATGACTCATCTCAGCCTTTGGGTTAGACACCAAGTATGGAGCATACTTGGACATGTTAGTGAATTTCAAGGAATAGTCAAGTACACTCATACATCCTTGATGAAGGTTTATGTATTCTTCCACCTTAGATTCCCTCAAATCTCTAGGAAAGAACAAATCAAGGAAAGAATTCTTGAAGATGTCACAAGTCACAAGACCAGCTCTTAGTGCCCTATTATCCCTCCATTGCAGGTACCAAGTTTGGGACACATCTTTGAATTGATAGACCACCAACTAGGCCTTCTCAATTGAGGTCACACCCATAGAACAGAAAATCTTATAGACCTAAAATATTGAGGGTCTTCATACGCTTTTGAACAAAAGTACATAGGTGGGTTAATTCTAGTAAAGTCTCTCAAATGAGAGCCCATGGTGCTAGCATGATGAGGTACTCGGGGTCCAGCCTCCCTATTTTCTTGGGTCGTCCTGGATTGGACTTGAGAAGTGAAAGAATTGTCTTGAGAAATCATGGCTTCGGCATTGAGAAAATTTGCCCTTATCTCTCCATCGCTCATAGGTAGTGGAACACCCGGAACTTCATCACCCATAGCAACATCCTCAAGTGGAGGCACTTGGTTTCCTTGTGGAGGACCTTGGTTGTCATTAGAACCCACATTGGCAATGCCTAATTTGGCCCTTAGTATTAATACCTGTAACCACGATAAAAGGTTTATGTGAAAGCACATAACAAGACTCTAGAGGCACGACATATGAATACAAGAAGATGAGAGTTTCTAATCGTCACACTGTCTCTCATTCATAAGTATGGAGAACTTCACAATTATGAATAAGAATCTACATAGATGTGGCTAGGATTATTCAACCTCATGCTCTGATTCCAAGTTTTTCACATCTAGGAGTAGCCCCTAGACGTAACTAGCGTCGTCATCCTCGAAGAGGACTAAGACTGGCCTCTTCACATTCATCATTACATTCATAGGTTAAAATGCAGAAAATTTTAAACTTTTCATCTACACTAATTCATGAGGTTTACTTAGACCTCTCACTTACACATAATATATTCATATCTACTATACATAGACCCTTCGTGTAAGAAGATCACATAGTATTCTACTTTTATGGCACCAATATATAAGATACATACATAGCCTTAAAAGAGATGTATCATATTAAACCATCGGAACTGAGTCAAATCAACATGGCCATAGGCCCTTACACAATGAATAAATGTAACTTACGACTTAATACAATATCTTGGAACAAGTAGAATGAAGTGATTATCTTTAGACTACAGAAAATAAACATAGCTAGACTAATAACAAGGAATCGTCCTCGGAGTTGAGGACATATTCACTTGGAGAATGATTCCAAGCCTTCTGTGCAAATGTCCAAAATCTCCTAAACAGCAAAACCTAAAATATTGGGGTTAGAAAATCACATGTACTAAGTATAGGATCATATGCACATATAACGTATAAATCAGGTCAAAATGGGACATTTATTCAAAAGTTTGCAAAGTCACTTTAGAAATAGCTTATGAGCATTCAAGAGCTAATACAAGTCAAAAAGAACATATTACTTAAGTTAAGGCCATGTAAATCACAAGACCAACAATATCAAGTCTAGTCAAGTCAACATGCATACCAATAAAATTGAGCACACAATCAAGACAACTCTATCAACAACTAATAATATCAAAATGAATGCATAAGAGTTCATGATATCATAATCTAAGCAAGACAATCACTCATACACCCCCATTTAGTCCACTAGTGAAATCACTAAGTAAGGCTCCATAACCATACTAAACCAAGTAAACCCAACAAGAAATATAATCATTTGCCCAAATTTACATACTATATCATTACTAGTAGACATCATCGTACTTTAGCAATAGAGACCAACCACATGTTCATAAGAGAAACCCATATCATATAATGTCATTAACAAGTAATAACAACATACACATTAATTTACATTTATAAGCATATAAGCACAGTAGAACATCCTTCTAAGACTTCCCTCAAGGATAACTAGTCGAATGTATCGGTAGATTCTCATACACCTACCTAGAGTAAGAAAAACCCATTTAGTCATCCTAATTAGAGTTCACTTTATTACTTCATTTTACCTTTTGGGAAAAATTCCTTAACCTACATAGACCACAAGAGCTAAGTGTGGAATAGGTGTTATGAAACCTTACACAGATGGAAGGTGGTCTTCTTGCCAAAGTATAACCAAATATGAACATAGAATTCTAAAGTGGATCCACTAGCTAGCATTTCCTATAGGGGAAATATAGTTTATAGAACTTGGAGGCGTATATGTAAATATCACTCTATGACCTTTGTTCCATGAGGCAATCCACCTCGTGAGGACTATGATGAACTCTATCTCCCCACATTGGGGAAATGCCACCCCTCATCTTCAAGTTCTCGATGCTAAGATAGAGTTCCTTTTTGAAATGTCTTTTATGAATAATCATAACTAAGTTTATGGTCATAGGTTCTATCCCTTATATAGTCATGGTCATAGCTCAATAGGAATTGCATGAGTATTTTTCTTTCAATTGAATCCACACTTGTGAGGTTAGCACATTTACATCACTATATTACAACAAGGCATATAGGCAATTCATCACAGACATTATATCATTAAATAATATCCAAAAAATCACATGTAATAAGTCAAGACATTTCAATTCAACATCATACAAACCCTAATCAATCTTATCAAAAGGTATAATTCAATATTAGTTCATCACTAAACATAAGTAATCATAATTGAAGTAAAGGTTGAGATCACAAGACTTAAGCAGTTTCCTACATAACAAAATAATCCATGGTTTTACCATTAACCACTCAATTCCACCCAACAATAGGTATAACAATATCATACGATAGTAATCTACACAGTACTAAGCCAATTGTATCATCACCATCCCAATCAACTTTAGTTCATAACCTAGGGTTCAAGGGAGAAAGGTTCATATTTAATTCTTAAATACCTAGGTCTTATCACAACAATAAATATCCCTAGTCACAGTGGTGGAGACACATTCAGTGAAGGGGTGTCGACTGACACCCCTTCGTCGAAAAATTACGTCGTGTGGCTAGAATTAAAAAAAATTATATATATTTATATAACATATTGACACTTCTTGGCTTCTACACAATTTTATTTTATTATATTTTTACACCCCTTAGACTGAATTCTAGCTTCACCACTGCCTAGGCAGGCTATAGATTGAATAGGATAGTTACAACAATCAATACATTCATAATTCCCCTTTAATTAAAAAGTAAGAATCATGACTTAGGGAAATTGGGGAAGGATTTCCTACAATAACCATCAATTACACAACAATCTACTCTAGATTAGTCATAGGCAATCAGAATTCAACATAATTAATCATCAATATCAACTTTAGAAGAAAATTCATTTGTAGAGAAAAACCCTAAGAATTTAAGTAGTTGAAATTCAACATTAAGAAGTCCTGTTGGGGAAAGGAATCCCAAGAGTGAAAAACTCATATCTTATTGAAGATTTTCCCACAAAAATTTAGTGAAACCTTGAATACTTTGTCTTTTTCCTCAAGATTCTTGTTCTTCAATGGAGGATAAATAGAGAGAGAGAAAGTAGAGGGAAGTGGGAGCGATTTTGGTTCCAATTACAGTTTGTGTTTTGGAGTGGGAAGTGAACAAAAATTGACCTAAAGTCAATATATTGTCCACCCCAAAAATACCCAAACTGCACCACATTAAGTTGGACTTCCAAAAGTGAAGTCCAACATAACCTCACTGTGAGACCCCCATCCATCTTCACGCCCCACTTCATGGTCCGTGAAGTGCATGTTTGACCCTGATGGTGGACATGAAATGGTGAGGCAGTAGCTTCTCCAAAGGAGACTCCTCCATTTCTCCCACCAAGTCACTTTAACGAGCATCCTAGGCCCCTTCCGTGAAGATGCACCATGTCCCGTCAAGTGGCTCGTGGTGATCTTAGTCATTAGCTCCCCAACGCCCCACCAAACTCATCCATTTTGGCTAAGCCATTTTCACGGAAGCCCCTTGCTCTAAGTCGAATTCACCACGAGTCATGTAGTGACTCATGGTGTCTTGAACAGTCGCTAGGTCTAATGACCTATTATCCCCCATGGGCAACTCTTCTTTAATATCTCCCCACCTTGGTCGTGGTCATGCTAGTGAAGAGTGAGGCAGTAGCCTCCCTTCTTGGGCAGCCTTGGCCTCTTGGCTAAGGCTTGCCCTTGAATGATGTCACTCATCACTTGGCCTTGTTTATTAAGCCCCTCTTAGGAACCTATATTCACCGTCAACCTCTCTTCATTATTAACCCTTAGTTACTTTCTTAAAACCATCAAGGCACTAAATTAGTCTAAATTACAAATTCACCGAACGTCGTGGATGTTCCTTGACATTTTAACTCCTTCACCTCCTAACTGATTTATATTCATTATTTTAGGCTTGATAATAGTGTTACAAAACTTAGACACTCATGTGAGGCTCTAGATTAAATTTAAAACTTTTGAGTAATACACTTTTTATATGCTCTGAAATAGAGAAAACATTAGGTCTTATATTAAAAATGCAAATGGAATAATGTGAAACGGAGATGAATTCATGGTCTCCCAAATAAATATATTATTACATATATAACCAAAATGCATAGATAATGTATACAACATATAAATTAATATCATAAAAGATTTCAATAAGTAAAGTGATTTTCATTGATAGTGCTAATTTTACTTGCCAATAAAACTAATATTCACTCTTAAAATATAAATTTAATAATTCTAGAGCATTGCACAGTGTAATAACATCAAACTAAAAAATTACCTATCTAAAAATAGATTTTTAACTTAAATCATTGCACAATGAATAGAGATTAAGCTTATGCAACCACATCCTTCGAAAAAAAATTAATATTATAAATTAAACGTAGAATAAATATACTTATTCATATTATATATATATATATATATAAATATATATATATATATGATAATATGATTCTTTAATAAAATTAAATTCACCATACCCAACTGTCATGACCCAAAGTACACCCAAGATGTAACATCATACTAGACCCCAAGAGGCCCAACACAAGCCACTTGACATACATATATAAAACATAATGCAGAAAACTCTCACATTATAAAAGTGTTTGACATAAAGTGCAATCTTTATTATAGTCTTAACAAATAATATTCTAAATCAAAAAATAAGTGGTCGGAGCACAATCTGTACACAACATACAACATTGGAAAGTAAAGACATACAAAAGCAATTCAAGTTTCATAGTCCTCGAAGTATCAGGACTCACTAAGTCTTCGAATCTATACCATTCATATACTAGCGAAAAATCGAGGGAAAAGTAATTGCCACACCTACATTAGTGAAAAAAAAGTAGGCAAAAGTATGCATAGTAGATGAAATTTACTATGTATAGGGGGATGCAATAAAACATGATACATGATCATAACAGGACATAATCGAAGATTATATGTACGACAAGGAAAAACATTATTAAAATCATCTGAAGTAGAACCATAAATCATCAACATGGTGAATGCATATTAAAATCATCAAGTAAACATTATTCGAACATTGATGAAGAGCATATTTTTGTGGATATTATCTTTAACAAAGAATATGCCATGTGTTCTATAACATGAAATACAATGTAACTCTCACAACGAGAAAGGGGAGTTTACTTGCAAGGAATCTCTTTGTATCATGATTCGTATGCAATATGGGTATCACTAGCTATGCCATTTAAGAGAATGCTATATGGACACGTAGTTTTAAGCTCTAAGTTGCTACTACAGACTAGCCTATTTGAGCCTGCACCTTAAAGCTCTCTCATTGCTAAGCGAAATCTCAATGTAATATTCAATTTCATATAGTTAGCATAATCCGTGGAAAAGTACAATTCAAATACTAGTCAAAGCTTAAAACATCAAAGAATAGCTCATTAAAAATGGATCAAGCTTTCAGGAGAAAACTTTCATCAAGCCATGATTTCGTAGTATGTGAGAAAAATCCTGTAAAATTTTCATTGATTTATATCATAAAGAAACTTTATTCATAATACATTGTTTTTCATAAATCATTCATAACTTAATAAAAATATTAAGTCATAGATTCACAATTTATTGAATAATTCATGTATTTTAGGGTTCATATTCAAATTTCATGACCAATGAATGTGTTCATGTGATTTTTATTGAAAAGTATGTCATTTAGTTAAAGAAGACATAAATTGACCCTATGAAGAATTGAATGAAAACCTAATCAATTTAATTTAAATTGAACTTGGAGAATTGAGAAATCTTGGGGATCAATGGTTTAATGGAACACATTGATGAAACCCTACATACCTTATCATCAAATTCCAAAAGCAATGGTGATAGCGAAGACTTGATTTGGAACCTAGCTTCTTCTTCTTGACCTTAGGAGATAATTGGAATGGATGAATCTGGATGGGATTTGGCAATTTGAGAGTATGGTAGAGTAGAATTGTCTTAGGAATAAAAAAGTAGTTATATGACTTAGAAAAAGGGGTAAAATGACATAGTATAAATATTAAAAGCATAGGAAAGACCCAAATACCCTTAAAACAATTTTTGGACGGTTTGTAGTGTACAATAAACTACAAATAACTTCAGAAACCCAAATTTCACCTCACTTTTTGCAAGACCTTTCTACAATCTTTAGACCTCATCTGTACGACTAAACTCTTAGTCCAAAATTTCATTAAATCTAAATATAGAACCCATTTACTACTCGTCATCTTTCCTATGGTTAGTCCTATTCATTTGTAGGAAAATTCAGAAAAGTAGTGTTCCAAAACTCCATTCTAGGTCGTACAGTTCCATTTCTACGACTTGTTATAATCCTAACGTCCATATGTATGTCACGTAAACCTCTACACTTCTCTCTCTTTTCTCAACTTTCCATCTCTCGAGGTGCTTAAAAATCTCCCCTTTAGGACATTCTTCATCAAATGGGAATAACGCTAGCATGAATAGTGTAGAAGAGAAACGAACAACCCAACATAAATGCAAATCTCATCAAAATGCATACTAACATGGAGAACCTCTCCAAGCTAAACCATATTTTCATGAACATGCATGCACATGGAAGCATGAGAATAACTAGAATGCATGATTCCAAAAGAATAAACAATGAGGAACTAATACCTCAAGCTATATAGGAGAGAAATGAAATAGATGAGGATATCGAGATATCAATTCGGCTTCGACCTCAAAACTAGCGCTCTCAACTAATTGATTCCTTTGAAGAACTTTCACGAAAAAAAACTCTTTTATTTCTCAACTTCCAAACTTGTCGGTCTAAAATCTCAATTAGAACTTCTTGATAAGAAAGATTATCTTAAATTCAAAAGGTTTCCCAAAGTGAAATAGATGTCTGATGTCCACCACACTTTTTAAACAAAGAGACATGGAATACCAGATGTACTGATGCTAAGTCATTATGAAACTCAAGTTCATAAGCAACTTTGTCAATATGCCTCAAAATCTTATTTGGGACCACATAACAAGCACTAAGATTCCCTTTCTTTTAGATTCTCATTACACCATTCATGGGTGAAATTTTTAAGCAGACCCAGTCTTTAACCTCGAACTCTAGACCTCTTCTCCTAACATCGGCATAAGGCTTTTGTGAACTTTGTGATAAGTTTAAATCTATCACGAATAAGTAGAACCTTTTCCATATTGTCTACCAACTCTATCGCTAGACGCAGCCTCACCAAATTTGAACCAATAGGATACCTAAACCTCCTAACATAGAGATCCTCAAATGGGTTCATCCTAATACTTCAATGATAGTTTTATTATAACAAAACTCAATAAAAGGCAAATCATCATCAAAATTTCCCTTAAAATCAATCACAAACGATCTTAACATATCCTCTAAGGTCTGAATCATACGTTCGGCTTTCCCATCATTTTGAGGATGAAAGGTCATGCTATGTTTCACTTTCGTTCAAAGACCATTCTGAAATGACTTCCAAAACAGAGATGTAAATTACTTACCACGAACGGGGATAATGGACAAGGGCACTCCATGCAACCTTAAAATTTCCTGGATATAAATCTGGGTTTACTGCTCAACTGAAAAATGAAGTCTTAATGGAAAAAATGAGTTTATTTCATCATTTTGTCAAATATAACCCAAATCTAATTGAAAATTTGATGAGTGCGAGGCAAACCTGTGATGAAGTTCATATTGAAATATTCTCATTTACATGTAGGAGTGCTAATCTTTTGACACAACCTGATTTTGATGCTCAACTTCCACTTTTTGATAATTCAAACATCTAGTAACAAATTCCGCAATATCCTTCATTATCACATTCCACCAATAGACTTTCCACAAGTCATGGTATATCTTGGTGGATCTAAGGTGAATAGAACATTAAGAACTATGAGATTTTGTGATAATAAGATTCCTTAACCCATCAAAAGTTGGAACACGTAATCAACATTAATATCGAAGTACACCATCTCCCCCTTGGAGTAATCCTCAACATCTTTTTAAAAAACAAACTTCTTCAAAGAAACAAGTACTGGGTCAAGATCTTGCTTAGACTTTACATCTGATATAAAAGTTGATTCAGCAGAACTATGAACAACTAATACACCATTTAGAATGAACCAACTGAAACCCAATCAGGGACAATCTATGAACATCACAAACTAACTATTTCTTATCATACACAATATAAGCTAAACTTCTCATCGCTAGTCAATTTAGAGAATCTACCACCATATTTGCCTTACTGGGTAATAGTATATTATCATGTCATAATCTAACAATAACTCAAGTCATCTCTTTTGTGGTCAGTAAACACATCCACATGAAAACCATACAAGTAATGTCTTTAAATTTTTAGAGCAAACACTAGTGTTGCTAACTCCTAATCGAATAAGATAATTCTTCTCATGCATCTCCAATTGCCTTGAACTGTAGCCAATAAATTTTCCAAGGTGAATTAGAACACAACCAAGACCAATCTATGAAGCATCATAATACACCACAAAACCTTCCAAATTCTTTCGGTAACGCCAAAATAGGGGTCAAAGTAAGTCTATCCCTCAACTCTTGGAAACTCTTCCCACAAGTTTCAAACCATACAAACTTTACCTTCTCTCAAGTAAATGTTTTGAAAGGCGAATAAATAGATGAAAATACTTTCTCAAACCTTCTATAGAAAGTGCCAAACATAAGAAACTCGCTATATATGAAGTCGACAGAGGTCTAGGATCTCTTTTGACAACCTCGATTTTCTTTGGATCACTTTAATACCTCATCAATTGAAGTATGGTAAAGTAAAGCAATGGACCTCAATAAAAAATCACATTTACTAAACTTGGCATACAATTCACGATCCCTGATAATTTCCAAAACAATCCTCAAATGTTTGATATGCTCATCTTCAATCCATGAATATATCAACATATCATCAATAAACACAATCACAAACATATGAAGGTATTGCCTAAAGACCATATTCAAAAAAATCCATAAACTTCATGGGGGAATTACTCAAACCAAAAGAAATCACCAAAAACTTATAATGACCATACCGAGTTGGGAAAGTCATATTCTAAATTTCACTCTCCTTCACCCTCAACTGGATAAAATCTTATTAGATTTCAATCCTAAAAAAGTTACTCACTCCTTGGAGTTGATCGAAAAAAATATTGATCCTTTCAATAGGATACTTATTTGTAATGATAACATTGTTCATTTGTTGATAATCCATGCACATTCAAAAAGAATAATCCTTCTTTCGAACAAATCACTGGCGCACCGCATGGTGAGATAATTTGTCTAATGACACCTGTATCCGACAAATCTTTTAGTAGTTCATTTAACTCCTTAAGTTCTACCGGGTACATATGCTATGGAGGAACACAGATAGGACATCAAGGAAAAGGTCAATATCAAAGTTGACGTCCCTTTCAAGAGGAATACCGATAACATCACTAGTGAAAATATCCAGAAAGCCATTTATAATCGAAACTAACTTCAAAGAACAAGTTTTGGAATCTCTATCCATAACTCAAACAAGATGGTAAATGTAACCCTTAGAAATCATTTTCCTAGCATTTAGGCAAGATAACAATTTTCCCTTAAAGACATAATTTCCCATTTTCCATGACATGAAAGGTTCTTTCAGAACCTTGAATGTGACTAATAGTTTCCAACAATATATGGAAGCGTAACATGCATAAAGAGAACCCACCTCAAGAATAACATAAAAATCTAACATATAGAGCTCTACAAGATCAATTTGAGTGACTATATAAGAAACGAGAATAGAAAAAAATCAATAAAATTGCTTAGCCACTTTAGATTTATCAACAGGAGTAGAGATATGAAATGGATTAGAAATCATTCCAAGACTAATATAAAATCTCATGACCACAACAGGAGTAAGAACAACAATGTAGTACCCAAATCAAGTAAAGCATATACATCAAGTTGAAATATTTTTAACATATTGGACACCACATTCAGGGAACCCTCGATGTAAAAATTAAGGGGAATAAAATTTATTTTGATGAAGCACACAAACAAGAACCGCTAGATTGAGCTCACCTACCATCCTTACCCTCGATAGCTTGCAATGGACAATCCTTAACCTTGTGGATACTCTTTCCTAAACGAAATCAACTATTTGTGTTTGCCAAACATTTTCCATCATGTTTCTTATCACATCATGAGCAAGCGGGAATAAATGATCCATTACCACAACCTTCTTAAGGTTTAGGGTTAGACACCAAATCTTTGTTGAACTTAAGAGTTGGTGCATAAGAAAAACCTTGACCTGAGAATTTCTATGAGAATATAGAATGCCTATGTCCGCCGAATCTATTATGTGAAAAATCACAATCAGCGACTTGTCCTCTTGGACTCTTTTGCCCTCTATTTATGAGTTTGCTCTTCAATTTATTGGGATGTATCATTAAATGGGTGATATTTATCTCTTCAATCAACATGGAAGTACAATACTTAACAATAGATTCACTGGACACAAACTTACTCATCCTTGTCCTAGAATCGGCAACCAATGTCGGGGCATACTCAGCCAATGGAGTGAACTTCAAAGAATACTCCTTCACACTCATATTCCTTGTAAATGAACACGAACTTTCACTTATCTCATTTCAAGATTAAAGAAACGATTATCAAAAGCTCCTCTGAATTTCTCTGTATCAAGAGGACCTGCATAAACCGCCCTCTCACCATTCAATTGTTCAAACAAGAATTCAGAAACACCCTTAAGTTGATAAATTGTCAACTTCACCTTCTCTACCATAGACAATCCAATACATCCTACTATCTTATACACATAATCTATAACCTTTTGAGTACTCTCATCAACCATGGAACAATGGAATTTCAGAGGAATAATCGTAGTGAAGTTCCTTATCCCTCATTACCATCGTATCTTTACATTGGTTCCTAAGAATAATGGCCTCTATATTATCTTAGGTAATTATATCTTGAGCCAATACTTGAAAAGTGTCTTAAAATTTGGCATGAGTCACTTATCAGCAAAAGGGTAAATTGAACTTGAGGGACCTCAGGCTCTACATTTTTACCCACATTCCTTCTCTCATAAGCTCTTTGAGGGTCTACATTCTAAGTCAACAGGAACTAGGCGAACGATCTTTCATAGAGATGAATCTATGGCACGACTTTAGATTAATGAAATAAGTAGAGTTTCCTATATTTTTTGTAGCCTCATATTCATAAAAGTAGTGCGTTTCACATCTAAGAATAACACTATACTTAATGTGGCTTGTCATACCTCGTAGGACCTCTTATAAAAACCTTCTACTCTGAATTCTAAGTTTTCCATGACCCAACGTACACCCTATACATGCCATAATGTATATGACCCCGAGAGTCCCTACAATTGTCACTTAACAAACATATGTACAACTCAATAGAGTAAAGTAGAAAAATCTCATATAATGAAAGTGTTTGACAAAAATATGATTTCTAATAAAAGTCTTGAAAAATCATCTACTACATCAAAAGAAGTGGTAGGAACATTTTATACACCACATAAAACATCCAAAAACTTAATATATAAGAAATCAATAAAGCTGACATACTACTCGGAGTATCAACGCTCACCAAGTCTTCGAATCTACATGGTCATCCTCTAGCCACGAACTGAGGGAAAAGAATCATCACTCCATAAATTAGTGAAACAATGAACGTACAAGTATGCATTGCTATATGAAATGCACTAAGTATTAAATAATTTAATAAAATATGAAAATATGATCATAAAGATAACAATCGAGATCATGAAATTCATGACCAAGCTAAGCATTATAGGAACCATCATAAGTAGAATCATAAATCATGAACATGGTGAATTCATCTTAAAATCATCAATTAAGCTTCATTAAAACCTTGATTAAAACATATAGCATTTGTCGATATCAACTTTAACCAACAATAGACCATGCGAGCTATCATATGGAATGCGGGCTATAGCATGGAATATGATGTAACTATACATCGAGAAAGAAGAACCTATATGCCCTGGTTGAAATTTATATCATTATTCCTATATTATATGTTGATCAACTAGTTAGGTCTTATGGAGGGACATAATTTCGAACTAGATATTACTACCAGAGACCATACTTTTTGTGCCTCCACCTCAAAGTTCTCTCGGTGCTAAGTTGAATACCAATGGAATAGTCAATTTCATAAACATATCCTTATCCATGGAAAACTAGAATTCAAAAACAAGTTCAAGCTTAAAAATCATAGAGTAGCTAATTACTTTTAGGGGTAAAAAAACCTTTAATCAAATTATGATTCCTATATATGTGAGAAAAAAACTTTCAAAATTTCATTTATACTTACATTAAAGAAACCTAATTCGTAATACTTTCCTTTTCATAAATCCTGCATAACTTCATGAAAGCATAAAATGATATTATATTATTTCTTTATATATTTATGATTTGTAGGCTTCATAGTCAAAATTGATTAGGAATACATAGTTTCATATTATTAATTGGAAAGCATGTCAATGAGATAAAATAATCATAATAAGATCACATTCAAACAATTGGATTGGAATAAATGGAATCCATTAACAATTGCATCAAAACGTAATCAATTTGATTAAACTTTAACTTGGAGAATCGAGAAACCTTGGTAGATCAATAGGTAAATGTAATCTATTGATTAATCCATGTATGCATTTCTATTTAAAACCCATAATCAATGCTGAAAAATGATACTTGACTTGAAACCCGAGATTTTTCTACATGAACTTGAGAGAAAATTAGAAGGCATGAATATGGATGGAATTTAGGAGTTTGAGAGAATGAGAAAGATGGGTTAGTTTTAGGAATACAAAACCAATTGTAGGACTTAGAAATAGGAGTAAAAAGACGTAGTATATATATTAGATGCATCAAAAATTACTCAATTACCCTTAAAAATAATTGTCGGGTGGTTCGTACAGTTTGGACCTACAAATATGGGGTAAAACAATGTATTATAGGTATTAGATGAATAGGATAATACCTAGATACCCTTAAAATAACAATTGGATGGTTCCTATGGTCTATAAAACTTTATACGATCTGTACTAGTCAACTGTAAAACCAACTTCAGACACCTAATCACATTACTTCCCACAAGACTTTTCTAGGGTCCATTTAAATTCATACGGTCCATAGACATTATCCACATGACTTAATTTTTAGAAAAAAAATTCACTAAGTCTAAAACCTTTCTATGGATCCCATCAACGACTCATTAAAATTTCTACAATTTGTCCTGTTCATTCATAGGACAAACTTTAGAAAGTTAATTTTACAAAATACCATTCTAGATCCTACGATTCAACTGCTACAACTCGTTCGAATTCTTACTGTCTATAATTATGTCGTGTAGACCTCTTCCTCAAATAATTTGCTGAAGTTTTCTTGCCTTTATCAACATTCAAACTTCTGAGGTGTTACATTAATAGTATGTCGATATCACAATTTAAAAATATATATGAAGCTTCCTCTATTTTTTTCCAACATCTTCTCTTTCCAATTTCATTTATTTTTTGAATGTAAATACGAAGACATATAAATGTGACATTAACAATATGAAATAACAATGAAATTAAGCATGCAAACTTGTTAATATGAAAAACTGGAGGAAAAAAAGGACAAAAAAAAGGAAATGAAAACCCTAACCCTATCTATCCAAGTCTAAATTCAATGAATGAAATATTACAACAACCAAAGAATAAAAAATTGAAAGAAAAAACCAAGTCACTCTAATTAATATGTTGTCTCTGTAACAATAGGACAAAACCTCAGAAGTAATACAAAGACCTACTGGCTCAGAGCCCACCAGACCCACTAGAATCACCGGACTTGGGCGATCATATGGTGGATGATGAACATTGGCCGTAGTTCTTCAAAGTGATCATGTTACGACGAAACAACACACCGACCCAGACCTATTAAATGCCCAAAGAGCAACAATCTGATGGAAGACTCCCTTGCCCAGTGGGGAGAAATTCCACTAATTGGGGAAGATAAGCAAAGGCTATCATACTAATGTTACCTATCAGTGATAATAAAAGTATTTGGAAAAATAATATCACATTCTTATCTGAAAAACAAATTGATAGATCAACGGTAACTCTGAAAACGACATATACTAATAGATGTAGGATGTGATTACCATATCGTCAAATTCAACCAAGTACAAAACATGAGTAAGGACATCTATGAAGGGTCATGGTTCGTAGTTGGGCACTTCTTATCATTCATAAGATCATAACCATATTTTGTCCACACAAATCATCCATGACCTATAAAATAATATGGACGAGGCTGACCCAACTAATAACGGAGTTCTACAAAAAATAAATCCTAGAAAAAACAGGAAAGATATTATGAGAAGTACTAAAGACGGACACTTTTACCTCAACTACTATTAAAGGAGATGTTCTTAAATATGCTTACAAAGTCCCCTAGAAATACTAGTTGAAACAAAAGGCGACCATTGACAATCACAGGCAAAAGATAGTATAAGATGGTGATGGAATTATGTGTGTGGGTTGTGAAGGCTAAGACATACCTTAGGAGTTGCATAATAAATATACATAACCACTCAAAACACCAATATAGTTAGAACATTCCTTCATCAAGCGAAATAAAGCAGGCAAACAATTGTAAAATTATCTCCTTTTAAAAAATTAAAAAGTCATGAGCAAATTTCAACTAAATCATTGGATCACAAAACGTAAACTAGATCCTCACCACGTAAAAACTTACAATCCTATCGAAGAAAGTTTATTGAAATCTCCATACCACTTCAAGTACACAGACAAGGAGATCAAACAAAATTGAAAAAAGTAAAACTAATTGTGAAAATATTAATTATGGTAATAATGGGACCAAGACATTTGCTCAATTGCATCCCTACCTTCCTCTATCTTAAATTCTCATAATCCCACTTACTCGTGAATTTCTAGTAAAGATAACCCAATTAATCAAAAAGATTCTCATGTATCCAGCAGCAAAACTAAATTAATCACAAATTGGACCCAAAGTCATAAAGTTTTCTCAGACTCTTCAGAGAACACAAGAGCTGCCCTTCCACCATCCTTAAAACTCTCTCACTGAGGAAAGTAATCATCACAACCCTATGAATCATTTTACAATGAAGGTCACATCAAAGAACTCATCCTTTTTGTCCCTACAATGGAAAAATAGACCAATTTAAAGGCCAATGCCACTAACAGAGTAATCAAAGAGCCTCACACCAATATACCCCAACTTCTAATCTTCATAACAACACCAATGGTACCAAACCACACCCCATCATTGTGTCTTGAATTAGAATTATAGAACGAACAACTAACCTTCAAGGTCACCATAGCAGGATTGCCGGTGACTCGAATCCTCCAGAATCTGGTATACCTATCACATATTACATAGAAAAGAGTGGAAAAAATAATAGGGGATTGGGGAATCAAATTTGGATGCAAACTCTAAGGGAAAGGCCGAAATGGAAAAATATTCAAGACGATGTCCATGGAAGAATCTACACCATAATGGGCACAATTTCTAGACATTGCCCTTCTTCCCTTCCCACTCATAACTAACGAGATATCAAAGCCCGACCTTCATCCGTAAGATAAAACAGGACATACTACATTCAATAAACTCTGAACTCCTTAGGGGGTGACCCAAAACCTAGACGGTAAGGAACCCTCAATCCTAGAGCTTCTTATAAGAAATAGTCAAAACCTAAAGATTATCAATAAGGCATGAAGATAATGATATCAAAACTTGCATACATGAGAAACCCTTTTTCAAGGAATTCAAAAAGCATATCAACATCACCATAATAGCACTCTTTCTATAGAAATTAAAGAAGTGTACTCGAAGAATGAGGAAAATGATTATGTCATCACCACTAGTTGTTTAGTTAAACCCCACGGGTGTACAAACTTACATTGACCAGTCGATGAAAAAAAAGAGCATGTATGACCAGGAATCACAATCATCGTCAACGATGAACTTCATCATATATAACATGAGGCTACCCAATAATGAAACCTTTCGGTGACTATTTGAACAAATGGTTAAAGATCACAAACCAGTCATGCTCGTGCTTTTGGAAAGAAATATGATAGAGCATAACAATCTCACAAATAGGTTAAAGTTTGATGCTTAAATTCAAACACCTACTAATTGTCTTCCATGAGGAATATTAGTCATGTGAAAGGAGGACGCTCTAAAGTTGGAGAATTCGACAATGACAACACAAGAAATCCATGTCACAGTCAAAGTAATCCCTGACATCCACTCTTGGAATTTTTCTGCTATCTATATTCGCCCAAATTTTAATACTAGAACACTTTTCTAGGAAGAGTTGTGTAACCTCTTCAGAGTTATAGATAGAAAATGACTCATCACTGGAGACTACAGTGATGTCATGAAAAACAATGGGAATCTAGGAGGTAATAGTTTTAAAAGCACTAGAACAAGTATCTTATGGGAAGGTAGATCTAGGATTCAAAGTTTATGAACATACTTGTACCATTATAAGATACATAAATATAAATAGCCTTATTCTATAGAGACTTGATAGGTGCATAGATAAATACCTCTAGGTAAAACTCTTTCAGTACTCTCTATTCACTAATCTTCCTAGGACCAAGTCCGATCACTTCCCCATGCTTGTTGAGCGGGACAAAACCTATACCAATAAAGGCAAGAAGACTTTCCTAATTGAGCCCATGTTATGTGGACATCCCTCTTTCATAATTCATTCCCAAACCATGCTTAAATAGACAAGATAACCTTAGTACGATATTGATTGCTTTTAAAAGAAAGCTACCAACTGGAACATCAATACCTTTGGCAACATCTTCTTCAAGATGGGCAGACTTCTTGCAAGGATAGACTGAATTCAAAAATCCCCCAACTACAACCTCAGACCCTTTCTTTAGGATATTAAGTCTACCCTACTTAATGACTATGATAAAATCCTTATTGCTAAAAAAATTAGAAGACTAAATCGAGAATTAATTGGCTAACCGATGGTGATCATAAAACATTCTTCCACATAACCACCATTCGGAGAAGGAGAAAGAACCGCATTGTCTAAATCAAAAATAAAACTGGAAATCCAATAGAGTACCAAGAATACATTAGAAACCACATCACCAACTTCTTCCAATAACTTTATATTACTGATAATTCTAGTTCTACCAAGAACTTCTCAACCAATAATCAACCTATCCACTCTCTGACCCATGACTCGCATATTTGTTGGACACCCCTTGTGGGAGAGTGAAATCCTCACAAGCCTTCACTATTTTAAGAAACTAAAGCTCCTAGTTCGACGAGAATTCACCACATGTTTTACCAAAAATATTGGAAAATTGTCAAGGAAAAATACATTGTCTTCTACAAAAGTGTTTTGGAATATTCTTTCAGGCCACCTAGGTTCAACTTCGCCCTTTTTTTCCTCATCCCTAAATGCCCCAGTTACCTTTGTAATACCACATACAAACTCGTTGAAAAGTTGTTATCAATCGCTCAACTCTATCCTCCCGTCCGTCATTAAAACTAGCAAGGATAAATTCCTTTCTAATAGAAGGGCCTTTAACACTGCCATCATTGTCTAGAAATATATTACTCATTATTGAAAGATGAAAGGAAACATCAATAATATGATTCTAAAGATTGACCTTGAAATTTTTTTGATGGATTGAAATGGTCTTACATTTGAGACACTTTACATTATTACAACATTCCCCCAACCTGGCCAAACTCATCATGTCATGCATCATCACTTCCTTCATAGCCACACTATTCAATGGAAGGGAAAATGAATACTTCAACCTTTCGAGGTGAATCAGGGAGGGAGACCCTAGGTACCCTTACATTTTCATCATTTGAATAAAAAAACTTTCAACAGATATTGAAAAAGTTGTTAGAGACAAGAACTGAACCCCATTCAAATTTCTAGTAAGGGTCCCAAAATCACTCAACTTTTCTTTGTAGACGATCTCTACCTCTTTACCAAAGCTTATACAAACATTCTTCATACCTTCTGCAATTGAATGGTTTAATGAGCTAGAACCTTGAATTCACAATATTTTTTTCAAGAAACTACAAAAACCACTATCAAGAAAACATGTTGGAACACACTAGGTATCAGTCCTTTAGGAAATATTTGTGATTCTCCATTTTCCATAAGACACCCGTACATGTGTACTTCCAGTGATCATTGACAACATGAGGAAATCGCTGGTAGGTTGGAAAACTAAGTTCTTGAACATTACGGGGAGGATTCTTCTTCCAGAAGCTACATCCCTTTCCATGTGAAGCAGTACATAAAGATACATACAAAAACAAGTGACACAATCAACAAGCAGTAGAGGGACTTTGTGTTGGGAATAGAAAAAATTAAAAAAGGAAAATACACATGCTCCATTGGGATAGAATCACCAGTACAAGTGCCATGAAGGGACTAAGACTAACAAAAGTTAACTCAAGAATAGGGATACTCTATCCAGCCTTGCCTGGAGATCCTTGAAGAACCCTAAAAACTCTGGAGAAAGATCATTACCGACAAGTACTAGAAACCAAGCAGTGATCATGGACCCAGGAAGATAATATCCATAACTTGGAAAAACATATAAAATGGTTTTATAGATTCTATCAAGGCAACTGAATGGAGAGTTCATAAAAGGAAAAACATAAATTTCATTACGTATTAATGGATCCCACACTCCAATGCAATTCGAGAAAAGCATCCATGGACCCTTATTTGAAAGAGAAGATCACCTCAAATTAAAAGAAGTTAACCAAAATGGAGGATAAAACTTTGATAAAAACTCTAATTCACTGTACCAAGGGAGTTTAATTCCGTAATCAACATCTATAACCTCAGTGATGAAATAAAGCAAGACACCCTGATTTGGGGGCTCACTCAAAATGGGATCTTCTTGACGAGAACTGCCTACATGCACATACAATATACCAATGATAAGAGAAGGCTTGAACCCTATAAAATTTTCAAGGGGATCTGATCTGCTTAGGCACCAAATAAGACTAATACCTTCCTATGGATCCTCTACCATCAGAGGCTCCCAAAAAATCAAGTTTTACACCATAAGGACCCTCATTGTTAACCCCAAATACAGTGACAACTCCAACGAGGATACCACTCACATATTTTTCAAGTGCCCTAACTCCCTATTATTCAGGAGTAACATTCTTTTGACAAGTCACAACCCTAGCATCACCAATATTATCTGCACCAACGAAATTAATGGGACCGAGTAGTGGGACAACATGAAGGATAAATGCTACTTCATCCCTCCATTTTATTTATCATGTTTCGCTTTTCGAGAGTCGATTTGACAAATATTGAAAGTTAAATTAGATAATATTAATTTGAGATTTTAAACAAATTCTTTAGATATTCAAAAATTATACCAACAGTATAGATTGCAAGTTATTACATATTAATATGATGAAAAAATACATAATTAAATGTTAGTCAGAGTTTTTATAGTTTGACTCTAAAAAGGAAATTATGCCAATTAAAAGTGACACAAGTAGTATAATGGATGGGTAAACTAGGGAAATCTACTCCCATTTATCTTTTATATCATCTAGTTTACAAGGAACAATAAAACCTTAACAAATAAAAGAGAGGACACCAGCATTACCGACCATCTCTTAAGAAACTGAATACCAGCTGACCATAACTAAAGGAGAAAGAGGCAAGGTTATTAAAACCACAATCAATATGAAAATAGAAACCCTTTCACCATAACACCTTTAAGTTAAATGTTTACTGTCTTAGTAAAAACCATGTTTGGGCCAAGGGGTTGGGGTGATTAGAAATGATCTAGGATGTTTAGCGGTGGGCTTCATTGAACACACTAGCTTAACAAGCCTAACTAAATCTGAAATCCAAGCCATGTGGAGAGGCCTAAGATTAGTCGTGGAGCATAATCTGAGCCCAATTGAAATCAATTTTACTTTTCTAATGTTATCGATATGGTTACTAATAATAGTATGATTTATGATGATCTAATTGTTCAATGCAAGTTTATGATGAGAAAACAGGAAATAACAAGGATTACGAATATGTTTCGCGAACAAAATAGAGTGGAGGATAAGATATCATAAGAAGGGGTCACGATTGATGTTTTTGACCAACCCAACATTTTGACAACTCTTACCACGTGGGTGCGTAATGAAGTTGATGCAGATGTAATAGAAACTATTTATTTTAGGATTGACCCATTAGTATTTTTTATGGTTGGGATGTGACCCAAACTATTATGAACGATTTTTCCTAGTAATGATTGAATAAAATGACACTATGCCTTAATATTATAATATAAATAACATTTTGATCGGAAGAAAAGAAGAAGAAAAGTTGAAGTATGCCAAAAGGAATAGACATGTGTAGCCCAAAAAAAAGAAAGCGAAAAGTTTCCGTTAAACTCTAACTTTGAGCTGTCTTCAACCTCTCTCTAGTGAGTCAAACTTTTTCAATATCCTCGTGAAATAGCTCAGGACCTATTAGGGAAACTTCACCTACCTCAAATCAACCTAAGGAGATTTACACCTCCTACCATATGAGGCCTCAAATGGAGCCATAGGATACTTGAGTGATAACTATTTTTGTAAGAAAACTCAATCAATTGCAAATGGTCATCCCAATTGCCCTTAAAATAGATCAAACAATCCCTTAACATGTCATCAAAAGTTTGGATCCTATGATCCACATTCCTATCGGTTTGGGGATGAAAAATTGTGCTTAGCTTAACTTAGTGCAAAGGCCCTTTTGGAATGATTTCCAAAACTGAGAAGTGAATTGGGTACTACAATCAGAAATAATGTACAAAGGTACTCCATTCAACCTTACGATTTCTCTTAAGTACAACTTGGCATATCCTTTCACTGAATAGAACAACTTAACAGGACGGAATTGAGTCGATTTCGTCATCCAATCTACTATCACTCAAATAGATTCATGTTATCGATGGGTGGAAAAGCAACAATAATGTCCATATTAAAGTCTTCCCACTTCTATTTAGGAATTTTAATATATTGAGACCTCCCAGTCTTTAATGATCAACCTTCACTTGGAAATTTGGAAACTTAGCCATAAATCCAACAATATCCTTCTTCATTCCATTCGACCAATATCTTAGTGGCTCTAGAGTGAATAGAGTACCGCGAACTATGGGGTTCTGTTAAAATATGTTTCTTTATGTCGTCAACATTTAAACCTTAGTATCTAAGTACCCATCTCCCCCTTTGAAGAAACCCTAAATGGAGCTTGGAATCATTTTAACTTAGGAGAATTAGAACCTGAACCACTAGTAGGAGCTTGCTTGTCCTCTCTCCTCTTGGTTGTAAGAATTGGGTGATCCATTATTTTTTGACCACTTTTACAGGAACTATGACAACCATCCAATCTGGTTAGCCACTTATCATCATGTTTCCTACCACACTTACTGCAATTAGACGTAGGAAATAAATATCCACTACCATTACATCCTTCACGCTTGGGGTTAGACACCTTATCTTGGTTGAACTTTGGAAGAACCTTGACCGGAATACCTTGGTCAAAATCTTGGATGATCTTGTCTGTCTGACCGTGTGTTAGAGAAATTACCATCGTTGATCTTTTCTTTTTTTCTTTCCTAGAGCTTTCCTTGAGTTTCTCCTCCTCAAGTTGTTGTGTGTGTACCATGAGGCGAGATATGGACATATCATGAATGAGCATTGCGGTTTGACACTCTTTATCCACCATTTTTAACACACCCAATACAAACTTACTCATCTTATCCCTTAATTATGCAACCATTGATGGATCATGCTAAGAAAATTGAGTGGAATTTAGTTCTTATTCCCTAACACGCATACCCCTTTATCATAGGTTAATGAACTCTAGATTCTTAGCTTCCCTCATCTAAAGGTAAAAGAATCTATCAAGAAACTCTTACTCAAACCTCTCCCAATAAAAATGACCCGCATAATCAGGCCTCTCTTATTTCCATTGGTTATACCACACACTTGAGCCACACCTTTCGATTGGTAAGCGACCAACTCCACCTTTTCAACCGACGTAATTCCCATGATCATTAAAATCTTATAGACCCCATTGATAAAATCTTGAGGATCTTCCTCAACCTTAGAACCATGAAACTTCGTAGGGTTCATCCTTAAGAAATTCCTCACTCTTGAAGACAGCGATTCACATTTGAGCTTGATGGAATCACAACTTCCCTATTAACTTGGGTCATAACTTCTTCAGACAACACTTGAAAAGCAACCCTAAACATAGTATTAGAAACATGCTCGACCAAAGGATCGACCAAATCTTGAAGAACCTTGGGAGGATCTTCTTGTTTTGCATTGTCACTCACATTACATCTAGCATAAGCCTTTCGGGTATCCATATCCCAAAGAACATATGATAAAGATTATGAGTGTTATAGAGTTAAAATTTATCGCACGACTTATGAGTAATGAAGGAAGTGGACTTTTTTAATCATATTGTATCCTTACATTCAAAAATCTGGTGTGTTTCACACTCATAAACAAGACTCTACTGGACGTGAGACATCCTCGGACCATTCTAAACCTGGATCTGATACCAAGTTTGTCACGATCCAAGGGTGCCCCCGGATGTAACATGGCGTATAGAACCACAAAAGTCTTCATACAAGACACTTATATCTCATAAAATAAAATAAAAACAATAAGAATAAAAATAATTGAAAGTCGAAAACATTATTAAAATGAAAAAAAGAAATTAAAACTCTTGTCGCAACATAGACATCTAGTACAATTTCATGAAATTGGGTCTAGCCATACATCGTGTTCAAAAGGGAATACATGAAATAAGCTAAACAATTAAACTCCGTCCTCGAAGCATGAGGACTCACAAAAGCTCGGAAATCAATGTAATCACCTACTAGCACGAAATTGAGCACCTCGAATATCAGACACTACATTTGGGGAAAATGTAAGCAAGAGTATGTGTTAGTACAAAACAATGTACCAAGTATGATAGACATGCATAAAAACATTTAAAACATGCTAAAAGGGGACATTTCATTTCATGACAAATAATTGACCAAGTTAACCATCATATGAAAGAGTTATAAAGCATTAGTCATAAATCATGGTCAATCTAAGCTAACTTCTTCTTTAACATCTTTTAGATTATACTTGATACTCCTTAAGTAACCTTAGTTTATTATTACTTGTGGGGAATTATCCTTAAGATACATGAGACCATGTCAGCTATAACATGGAATGTGGTGTCTACCTCACACCGAAAAACGGTTGTTCTACTTGTCGCATGTAGATTCTTGAACTTCTTGCTTAAGTGTATCAACTAGATAATTAACCTATGCGGGCACATGGTAATTGGATAAGAAGATTGCTCCTAGAAACCTGTTATCTCATACGAGAGAGTTTCCATGTAATGATATTACTTTGGAAACCCGACCTCTACTATAGGAGAGCTTCCATCTAACTATCGATATCAACTCGGTGTTAAGCATATATTTCCCACTAAATAGGCATTTCTTACTCAACATCATTACTTATGAAACGGTTCCCTTGGCCTATCGAATCAAGCTACTCTCATTATGATAGCTCTTAGTCTTTGATTCAATTAGGTGAGAAAACCTTTCAACCTAAGAATCCTTTCTATTTGAGAAAATTTTTCTCATCATGCTCATATGTGATTTAGTGATAATATCCTTTCACAACAAAACATTAACATTTGTACTTTACCCTCAAAGAACCCTTAAAATATTTGTATATATTGCATAAAATAAAATCATGTAAAACTAGTAATGCATGCTCAATTTCATGACACTCTTCCTTGAAAATCAAAATCCCTCAACATACAGTTCATAACTTTAAAACATAGGGATCACATGGGTTCACATTAGAATTCATCATAAAACCAATAAATTCATCAATTCATGGATAGAAGATCATAATTAACTTATTTAAATCAATACTAAAAAAAAATCCATGATAATAGATGAAAACCCTAACTCAGTTAGGAAATTCTACCTTTTGAAATCGAGAGACTTAGAAACTCTATGGATGAATACTAGCATACCTTGAGTCCAGAAACTGGCCTTCAATGAAGGAATTGCAACTTTAGCTTGAAAACCTAGGTGAATCCTTTGTTTTCTTCTTTCAAATTTGAGAGAATATCTGAGAGAAATCGGTTTTCTTTTGGGAATTCAATGGGGTGAATTTCGGGTTCAAAAGGCTTATATAGGCATCGTAGACATAGGAAAAACAACATAATATAAGAATTAATTAATTAGAAAAAACCCAACTAACCCTGAAAATAACTGCAAGTAGGTGAACCATGAGACCCCCTACACTTCGTCTTTCACACACGTGAGTGGTTGTTTGCAACTACGTTGTTGGGGCTTCAAACGATGAGCCCCTTCCACAGACCAGTCTGATCAACAGTCCGTTGTTCATGTCATGGTTCTTGGCACCTAGAACAGTGCTTTGGCAGGCCAACCACGGACCATGCCTACGGTCTGTTGTCCGATAAATGGATCGTGGGTGGCCAGAGTGGTTTGGCTCCTGTAGAACCTGAAAATTTGCTATTTTCCCTCTTTCACATACGGGATGTAACAATAACTCCTTATAGATTTGAGTTATATAATCATTGAAGTATTGAACTTGATTGAGATTATTTTTTTCTTGAAATGTTATGTTGTATTTAAACTAATAAATAAAAATTAAATATGTTGAAAGTAAATATGCTTGTAAATATTAATGATTAAAACACTTAGATTGTGTTCCCGCACTAAATTGATTTCTCTCTTCAATAATCATGCAATTACATGCACTGAAGGTTCACTTGGTCTCTTGCAATTTTACTTAGTCTCTTCCGAGTTCATGAACGAATTTGTCTATCTGTGATACTTCTTCAACTATATAAAATATTAAAATAACTTCCTATTATACCAAGGAGATTCAATTATTTCTAATGTACATTTATTAAACTTGGGTAAACTCCACAAATTTATGTAAATCTTCCTTTACAAAATTTTAACCCGTTCTTTCAAGTCTATAGATGAAGATATTATAGTGTAGGTTAATCTTTACATTCACTAATCTTTTTAATTAAGAACAAAATGAAATTAGATATCTAATGGCCCTAGTAATATGCAATTACATGAAAATCATACAATCTTAGTGGATTTCACAAAACCACTAGAATATGTAGCTATTGATACTGTTAAAGTAATAACAACTAGAGAAACTAAAAGAAACCATTGACTTACCATAAATGTTGAAAGCTTTAATAATGTTGAAGACTTCATTCAAGAACTATGGAAATTGTCAACTTGGATGAGAAGAACTACTACTACTAAACCCTAAATGTATCTACTACTACTATTCTCACCTCTCCTTTTCAATTGACTCCTATACTTGTAGTTATAATGGTCTAAGAAAGTAGAATCATAAACAAATAAAGTACGATTCACTCGCTGATTATCCATGAGTAGGAGTGGAAAATGAATGAGTCGAGTCGAGTACGAGTTAATCAAAAAATGAGTTAACTAAAAAGGGGTATGTTACCCTACTCAACTCATATTTTAAATGGGTAAAAATGAGTTTACCCAATGGATAATATGAATAACCTTATTACCCATATTTATTAGAGATCTTGTTAAATGTTTTAAAATGAAAAAAATTATCAATTAACTCCACCTGTACCAGCCCCACCTCCCACAACCACCTCAAAAGAAAATGAAAAAAAAAAATCCCACCCACCCCCTACCCCCTACTAGCCCCCCTTCCCCCTCCCCCACACACACAATCCCAAAAAAATTAACAAATTTTTTAAAAAATCAAAAAAAAAATTGAAAAACAAAATTACCACCCCTCCATCTGGCCCCTACCCTCCCCCCCCCCCGACACACACCCTACCAGCCCCCCACCCCACACACACCCATCCAAAGAAATCATTACAAAAATCATTAAAATTTTTAAAAATAACCTCATTAAATTTTGTAAAGAATTACCACGGACACCCCTACCCCTAATATCCCCCCCCCCCCAACACTCCATCCCAAAAAAAAATTAACATAATTTTAAATTTTTTCATTAATATTTTTTTGATAAAAAATTACCACCCCACACCCTTACCCCCTAATAGACCCCACCCCCACCCTCACCCTCTAACCCCCTACCAGCCCCGACCCTAGCCCTACCACCCCCTATCAAAAATTAAATGTAAAAAAAAGTTTCATGTTATTTTATAGATATTTTTTAAAAAAAGAAAAAAAATTACCACCAACCCTTTATCACTTTTTTTTGTTTGCTT
The DNA here is from genome assembly GCA_027705065.1 of Solanum peruvianum. NCBI lineage: Eukaryota > Viridiplantae > Streptophyta > Magnoliopsida > Solanales > Solanaceae > Solanum > Solanum peruvianum. The sequence goes on from JAKWJD010001763.1 coordinate 26,971,657, forward strand.
ATACTCATTTTATCCATTTAACTACCTATTTTAAATGGGTTATATGAATATTACTCATTTTTTACTCATTTTCAAATGAATTGGATACTCAATTCATTTAATATGGGTAATCTGAATGGATTCCCATATTATATTACCCATTTTGTCACCTCTATCCATGACCATCAATTGTTTTACAGTTCATATACTCAACTTTACACCATCATGGATTGTCCATTGTTTTTCCTAATGTGGCCTCATGTTTTATTGTGTATGTTTTGATTTCATATGCACTCAGTTGTGTAACATATTCTAGAACTCTTTAGGTCCTTTTTGAAGCTGGAATCGTCAAATAATCTTTTTGGCGTTTTTAACTTCATGTTCCATCCTTTGCCTATAGTCTCTTTATAAAATTTCACAACTGAAGATGACACTGTGTCAAATAATTTTTGATCCATAATGCGTTCTTAAATCACTCAAATTTTTTTAAAAAATTGTGTTTTGTATTTTGTTTTTTTAGCCATTTTGAAATAAAAATTCTACAAGACAATAAATCGACATAAATATACGAAAAAATATGTTTAGAAATTCTATATACATTCAAAGTACTAAGAAAATGATATGGAGTATGAGTCAATTTCCACGTGAAACAATACCTCCAACTTAAGATCTTTTCTTGTCCTCAAGAAAGTTATCATTCGACTAAACTCATTTACAATTATGTTTAAGTAAAACAAAGCAAGTTGTCCAAATGGCTTCAAGAGGTTCTTGTCGACATCCACTTCACTTTCAAAACAAGTATTGACCACGTTTGAATTGATCTTTTAAAACGATTGATTCACCTCAATTTCTATACTAATGTTGTAATCTCAATCTCTCATATCTTACTTAAGCTAATCTAATGCATACAAGAGACATAGCGTAGAAATTTAACTTTATTTAGCCATTTACATCTAGTTCTCTCACAATAGACCAAGAAAGTGTCCCAAAATAAAACACAAATATCTAAAAAAGCTAGCGGGACCAAAGAGATAAAAAAGAATATTGAAAGGACAGAGGAGTCCCAACCTCCAATCAAGGGAATGGTTACATCACTATGTCACCCTTATTTCCAACGTTTTTCTTTGTCTCGAAAATATCTTCTACCGAACATTACATCTTACCTTTTTTAGATAATGAACCTCGTCTTTGCTATCATAAAAATATAATGATCAAAATACGATGGCTCAACTACTTCGTGTATTACACAATATTATTCAAAGAAAGCACGCTTCAAGATCATAGTGAGTGATACCATAGGAAGTACACAAAGGGCTGCGGGGGAGCAATGTAGTTTTTCTCCCCAAATTGAGATTTGCAGAGTGGTTAGTATTTTGACTGGTTTGTATCAGGTGAAAAGAAGGGAGTTGTATGTTTAGTAGGGCTCGAAGCTACAATACCAGCTTCATTGAATATCTTGATGATTGACTAATACAATTTCGGACGTGACTGATTTCAAGTAAACCATTGAATATCTTTAATGGTAAGGAAATTGATTTACTTGAAAGCAATTGGATGATGTAATAATTCAAGTAGGAAACTGAGGCAAGAATCTTTTACTACACTCACCAGAGAGAGTTTATAATATTCTATGTAGTACTAAGGTAATGTTAAACTTCAAATCTGAAAAACATAATACCCAAATCAATGTTAATCTTCAAATCGAATATGTTAGAGAGATAAATTGAAAAGAAGCGTAAGAAAAGAGAGAAAAATATGGGGATCTGATTAGTAAGAAAGTAAGAGAGAAATTGATAAGCTTAAGAAAAGAGAGAGAAAATTAAAATAACATTAATATCTATCCAATTACATAAATATAGGAAAATGTCTAATCTATGCATGAAAAGAAAATGATGTAAATAATGAGAGAGAAAATATTAAATATTAATAATATCGGAATAATTATTTATTTTTAAAATAATGACATTTTTGACATGTTTACTGTTATTATTAAAGTGTGAATATTATCACTAAATAAGTTGATTTTTTTGAATAGTTAGCTAAATTTCACTAATATGTGCAAAATGATTTCATTTCACTTATATAGATTGAAATTGTCACCTTTTTAAAGTATTTTTAATTTCTACGAAAAAGAAACAGATAGATACATAGGGAAGTTCACCTACAACGTGACTTGCTTATTTAATTAAAGACTGAAATTTATTTTATTTAGTAAAGAACTTGTCTATTCATCCAATTAGTTCTATGTTCGAATTCCTTAAAACCCACTATCATAACGAAAACTCTAATGTAATTCGTCAACTTAATTAAAAATTTGAATAGATCCACGTACACCTCAGTTGACACAAGTACATAAATCATGTAATATTATTGAGTAACAAACTTTCTACTTTCTATTTTATTTGTAGAGAATTCGTGTAGTTGGAAATCCCTGATAACTAATTAAATAAATCAAGATTTTTACCATATGAAAATCCTAAAGATAGTACCAGACATAGGCAGATTCAACCATAGTACATTTACATGTAATTTGGTTGAAGTTGAAAAGGAAATGACAAAGGAAAACAATAATCTATCTGAAGTTCAACAGGAAAAAAATGAAAATATTCTGAAGAAACAAAACAGAAATAAAATGGAACATACAATTAGGCTGCCCACCAAACTTGCACGTTCATTAATTGGGCCATTCTTATTTCTTTAGCATAAGAAACAAATAGTCGAACAAATACAATCATCCAAGAAAGAATTTAAAATATTACATGTTACACTAGTAGGTGAATACACAA